>MU134749.1:6033-55294 GCA_015039355.1 Ramaria rubella
TCCCCAGCATGATATTTTATTTATCAATCCCTTCTCATCGTTCATTGGCAATGCTCTGGATATCCAATGGGTTTACAATACCAAAAGAGAGCCACACTTTATTTATATCCACCACCGCCTAACGAGGTACCAACAAATATATTTCAACGCATATTTTATGAATCCCTATGGTATTTAAGTGAATTAAACGATTGATTCAAGTGGAACACATATTAAGCACCTATTCATACCCCTCATTGGTATGGGCACTTAAATGACTCAAAGCGTAAATCACAATCCAACGAACAAAATAACACAGTGGATTCATTTCCTTGAGGAAATTTATTTCATGGTTGATAAACAAATTTGATCAAAAATAGCTCCTGGAGCCTCAAATCCAATCCAAGGATGACACATTAGTGCATCCCACACTACAGATGTTTTGCACCATCTCTAGTACACATGGTCTTTGTTTCCCAGCCCATATTTCCCCATTAATGCTCAAGGCTCACACTCGGATTGCCCATCACCCACCATGTGTCCTCAAATGGTATGTGCTTAGGCATCGCTTCAATGGCAACTGACTCATGAATCATGCAGAAAATATTTTTATAGCATCAGTATGCACACCGATGCATACCTACAAATACCCTAATCTATATATCCACAGTGCCTCTTGTGTATACGGTGTAATGTTTATTAAGACCCTGCCCTTCATAAATTCTTCATGATTTTCATCCCCACATTGACCCTATGTGTCACTAGGAGTGTACACATATCACCTTCACGTTACAAACCCACACACCTGAACAATAGCTTTAGGCATTTGTCCAGGATGGTCATTGTGGTCATCATGGTACCATCATTTGCAACTGGAGGATTCTTTCAAGCTCCTCTTGGGTCCCTGCTATCCATCTAGTTCGCTTTGTGCATCATCACTTTAGACCCTCACCTACCTAACTTAATCACCACTATGCTCCCCTCCTTTGTCTTTTGCATTGATCAGGTGTATCAAACTATCACCGTCAGGTCACGCATTTTCCCTGGATTGCAGATGACACCTGAACAAGATGAGGTTGAAGTGTTGATCCAGCATCTTGAAATTGCACATACGGTTTGCGCCTCATGCTCCCTCTGCAAGCACATTGCCTTACTATTTACGAATCCCATCCAACCTCTCCATCTGTGCACACCTCTCCAATGGTCGCAGACCGCAGTACCTCCAGGCACTGTGTATCATCAGGGCCTGTGCACCCCGAATGGCTCGCAAGCATCGAGGCACAAAGGTGGACAACCACACACAGCAGCTCAACTCTTGCCCACTGTCGACAAATGAACAATAAAAGCCCCACGAAAGAGTCAAGACTCTGCCCAGAGTGATGATTCCAGGTAGACACCATATGACACCCATGGTGCACTCAAGATAGCAACAACACCATGCCGAAGGATGTTGAAAACAAGCTGATTGACAGTTGAAGTCATTGATATCATGCAGCCCTGAAGGAATGTGAGGAGTTGGATAACCATGTCGTGGGACCTGAGGCATGAACTTGCATAAAACACTTGGATGCTTCTCTGTCTGCAGAGTCGCTGCCTAAAGTCACTCAAAGGGTTGAAATGCAAGGGCTGAATCACATATCCAAGTTGGCAATACATTAAGCACCCATCCAGTTGAATCTGAAGATGCGGAGTCGCTGCCTAAAACAACAGTGTTTCACCAAAGCAACCACTGACATCCAACTCCTCCCTTCACAAAAAGACGGAAGAAGCAATGTATATATAAAAGTCACTCTGACATGATCAAAATTGCAGGAGTTGCGCAAACCACATGTGGCACCATCTGACGCAGGACTTGCATTAAACACCTGAAATGCAACTGTGTGTGCAAAGTCGCTGCCTATAAAGTACTCAAAATAAACAGGCGTGAGATAACAAGGCATGTGTAAAATGTCAAACGAAAGGAGGACTGCAGTTGACTCTGTGAGAGCGGAGTCGCTGCATAAGACAAATGTCTCTACATAAAGCAACCACAGATGTCTTACTTCGCCCTGACAACAACACTGCACGTTAGGGATTCAATGTATCTAGTGTCTGATCCAGTGCAAGAGTTGGCAGATCATGTGGAGGGATATGAGGAAGGACCGGCATAAAACACTTGGATAATAATAGCCTGTGTGAAGTCGATGCCTAAAGTACTCCATGGGCTTGGATGAAAGGGCTGTCTCAAAACCCTGGTGGCGCCAATCGAGGCTGTAGTTGTTCCTGCGAGTGTGCACTCGCCACTTAAAAAAACTGAAAATCAATGGAAGCCTACATCTCACGTCAAACATGAGATGGGGATAAAATGGTTAAACACTATATGAATATGAAGGATTGACTCCATCAGTGCAACTAGTTGCTGTTCCAGGATGCACAGTACACTCCCACTCCAGTGCCGATGATTCAAGACACAATACAAGAAGTCGTGTACCTAACCGCATACAGCTCTGTTCAGGTCTAAAATAAATATAAATTTTGCACAGGGATACAAATGATAAATATAAATACTAGGACATGGATAATTCTGCATGCTCACAGGAGGAAGGAATTGCAGGATTCTGAAACATGCCAGGAGTCACAGCTTAGATCATTTTAGAGCCCTAAAATGCTCCAGCAGCAAGCACTGTCACAAAAGTACTACTGGCAGCAATCAAGGGGCAGAGCCAGTGAAATGAGTTGATTATAAACATTTTACAAAGCTATATATTCCTTTCTACAACAAAGGTGAGAAAATTTTTTCTAGACCAAGCTGCAAAATGTCAAGCCCAATCCAGTCGGGTACAACTCTCTCTGCATGGGCAATAAAAACACAAAACACGTCCAATGTCAATAGAATCATCTTTCTACACCTAATAGCTCAATTTTAACCCCATCTAGTACATAGCAAATCTTCCTGGCACCTCAGAGCTCCAACATTGACAACATATTTATGACATCACACAATGTCACTTCACATCATTTGTGACTGTTGGGACAAACACCAAGCATTGGCAACCAGGTGACACAATGACATCACAAAAGGTTTTCGACCATTTTGTGACCATGACATGACTCATCCAAGCGCTGGCAACAATGCAACATGATGACATCACAAAAGGTTTTCGACCATTTGATGTCGTGACTGTGACTCAGTCCAAGCGCTGGCAACAACAGGGCACGATGACATCACAAAAGGTGTTTCGACCATTTGTGTGACCGTGTTGTGACACCCTTCAAGTGCTGGCAACAACATCACTGTTTTCAACCTTCTTGTGACCGTGAGGAGACGAACATGATTTGGTCACAACATTCCTGTTATCTTCTCTTCTTCTTTTTCTCCGTGGCACCACTATGGAGTAAACAATACAGGTGATACATTTGGCCGTTGCCAAGCTGGGAAGGAACAGAGTAATTGGATGATCACCTAGTGGGTTTGAGAAATTGTATCAAACACCTGGACACTCCTGTGTGTGCAGACCCACTGCCTAAAGCACTACCTTGCTCTTGCGCAGGCCTATCTTCAGACACCCAATAAGAGTGCTACAACCGTCTCTGTGTGGGTGGAGTAGCTGCTTAGCATGCTCAGCCCTCTTCCACTTTCTGTACACTCATGTTTCAAAGCAGATTACTACACCAAGCATCCATGCTGGTAGGTCTACAATCTGGAAATCTATAGCTTTCACAGCTAGGACTATGGCTCATTTTCTCCCACAAGAAAGGAGTAGTTCTTACAGTGTTCTCAAACAAGTATTTTCTCAGCCACAGCTTGACTCAAGTAGCAGATGTAGTTTTTATAAATTGCAGTTGCCAATGCTGACACAAAGTCATACTCATACTAATGGGCAGAGCCATTGAAAAGTGTTGTACATAGTTACAAGGCTACCTACTTTACATCGTAGGCAAGAAAAACAGACCAAGCTCCAAAAGAGAGAGGGGGTGGTCTCCCCACACCTTCTCCACTCCTTGTGTGCTTCAAGAAAACAACATCCAATACTCCCGCCGCTACGCCGTGTCTCCACATCACCGCTAGCCCCCATCACAATGTGGGGGCAGGCTGCTGGGGGGCTGGGTGACATAAAAAGACTCTCCACCTGAAGAAGACCCTTCACCTGAAGAAGAGCCTCTCCTTGACCCAATTGAACTACTTTGGCTGTCCCAGTGGATGATTTTTGTCTGGCCTTCCGCTAACGTGCTGACGGGGATGGTTTGACCCTTCAGAGCCATCACTTTTTGCTCAGAAACCAAGGACAGCTCTGTTAACCTGTCCAATGTCACTGCAACTTCACTGCCCCATCTCTTGAAAAGCACCAAAGATGCCATGCTAAACCAAAGATGCCAATCTTCCTGCTCCACCTCTGGGAATAGTGCCTTAGAAAAAGAGACCTGAGTCACTGCTATTTGCATGCAGTGAAAAAAAATTACATAAATTGGTTAACTGACCTTTCAGGGTGGTTAAAGGCAAAGTTGCCACCACAGTTGCAACATTCTACGTCAAAACCATGGTTTTCATGACCATAGAACACTAATGAGCACAGACTAAGGTACACATTTGGAGATCCACCAGCATAAGGATGGCTGTGTAAAACACAATCTATGTTGCAGCATTGCTGGGAAAGGCTGAAGCTGCATTCAAAAACACAGGATGGAACTAAAGAATAAAGTGTTGTGACACTTGTAGTATCCAATATTCAATGCTACAACTGTTAATTATCACTGCTTGATGCCAAAGTAGTATGTTGGAGCTTTGGAGTTTGTCACATCACAGTCACAAAATGGTCAAAACCTTTTGTGATGTCATTATGTGGTGAGTATTGTCAGAGCCTTGGAGTTGGTCACGTCACAGTCAAAAAATGGTCGAAAACCTTTTGTGATGTCATAGAAAGCTGCATATGCTTGGTGCTTAAATAAGTGCCCATAGCGTGCAATAAAAGAAATGGTAAAGGGTTGTAAAAGAGGTAGAAAAATAGGAAGAAACAGAGGAAACTAGCTGTGAAAGCTATATATTTCCAGATTGTAGACTTACCAGCATGCATGCTTGGCACAGTAATCTGCTTTGAAACATGAGCATACAGAAAGTGGAAGAGGGCTGAGCATGCCAAGCCAGCTACTCCAACATACAGAGAGACCATTGTAGCCCTCTTGTTGGGTCTCTGAAGATAGGCCTGCACTAGCAAGGTAGTGCATTAGGCAGTGGGTCTGCACACACAGGAGTGTCTAGGTGTTTGATACAAGTTCTGCGTCAAACCCCACTGGGTGATCAATCCAATTAATCCATTCCTTCTCAGCTTGGCAATGGCCAAATGTATCACCTGTATTGTTTACTCCATTTTGTTGCCATGGAGAAAAAGAAAAAAAAAAAAAACAGAACATTGTAACCAAATCATGTTTGTGTCCTTCATGGTCGCAAGAAGGTTGAAAACAGTTATGTTGTTGCCAGCGCTTGAAGGGCATCACAACACCGTCACAAAATGGTCTAAAAACCTTTTGTGATGACATTGTGCCCTGTTGTTGCCAGTGCTTAGACTGAGTCACATCATGGTCCACAAAATGGTCGAAAACCTTTTGTGATGTCATCATGTTGCGTTGTTGCCAGCGCTTGGATGAGTCACATCACGGTCACAAAATGGTCGAAAACCTTTTGTGATGTCATTGTGTTGTGTTGTTGCCAGCACTTAAACTTAGTCATCACAGTCACAAAATGGTTAAAAACCTTTTGTGATGTCATTGGGTCATGTTGTTGCCAGCACTGTAAGTGTGGTTTCTGCCACAGACACAGACAGAGCACTTCCTGTGAAGGGGGGAACACTTCCTTGTTATTTGTTTTTACTAGACTACAAGTTTACATAGCTATGTGTTATAGTTATATAAGCTGTGGTGTAAGTTCAGGTTGGCTATAAATCACTCACTTCCCTGTGCTATGTGAGTTGTCATGTGGTCTTCCTAGCTACATTTGGGGGACTGGGACTTGTTTAATATTGGCCTTCCTCCAATGCCCTTTTCAAGGCCATCTACAAGTTGGAATCACTGACAAGTAACTCATGAGTTGATTCATTCACAAACTTGTGAGTCATGAGTTTTGATCACTCCAATACTTGATGAATCTTCATTCATTGTGGTCTCATACCTCCCCCTCACTTTTTCCTCTGTTTCTTCCTATTTTTCTACCTCTTTTACAACCCTTTACCATTTCTTTTATTGCATGCTACGGCACTTATTTAAGCACCGAGCACATGCAGCTTTCTATGACATCACAAAAGGTTTTCGACCATTTTTGACTGTGACGTGACCAACTCCAAGGCTCTGACAATACTCACCACATGATGACATCACAAAAGGTTTTTGACCATTTTGTGACTGTGATGTGACAAACTCCAAAGCTCCAACATACTACTTTGGCATCAAGCAGTGATAATTAACAGTTGTAGCATTGAATATTGGATACTACAAGTGTCACAACACTTTATTCTTTAGTTCCATCCTGTGTTTTTGAATGCAGCTTCAGCCTTTCCCAGCAATGCTGCAACATAGATTGTGTTTTACACAGCCATCCTTATGCTGGTGGATCTCCAAATGTGTACCTTAGTCTGTGCTCATTAGTGTTCTATGGTCATGAAAACCATGGTTTTGACGTAGAATGTTGCAAACTGTGGTGGCAACTTTGCCTTTAACCACCTGAAAGGCCAGTTAACCACTATATGTAATTTTTTTTCACTGAATTCCTTTGCACGTAATTTATTATTTTGGAATCTCATTTGCCTCCAGAGGCAGGCAGCACTACTCAAAGAGAAAGAAAAAAGTATGGCTCTTTTATATGCCACACTGTTCGTTGTCTTTTGCACATCACCTGATTTGACATTTGTGTACGAACTTTAAAATTGGCACTGGAAATCGTCATGCCTCATCACCATGTAAGACATGACAAGACACTCACCATCATCAGAAGTGCATGCATTCACCTTTACATAGAACATTAAAATTGTTGCAATAAATGTCTTCCATGACAATGACCAACACACCATAGAAGACACATCAACACATAATGAAATAAAATCATGAAAATAAAAAAAAAAATGTACAGACTGTGCCAACCTGTTACTGACTAACTGTGAGGATAGTTGTAACTGGGAACTATCAAAGTCACCTTGAAATGGCAAATTGAAACTGAACTGTGACTCCAGAAGTTGCTGAATGGTCTCATGTTGGTTTTTAGTTGAAGCCATGCTAGCATGCCAGTTCTCGCTGCATCCAGAGCACCTGGGAAGACAATTTGGTCTCAGATTCCAAATACCACCTACAATATACTTCCTGCTTCTCACTGGGCCAAAGACTGTAAGCAATGGTGCATGGGGTGTACAGGAGGCAGTTGACGCAATATGGAGTGGATGTTCAGAAGAGACGGAGAGGGCAGTTGAATGTGTGAGATGCAGACAGATATGTACAATGTGTATCAATGGGTCCTGCCCTAGACATCCTATGCCACACCAGCAGAGGGTACATGTGTCTTCAACTAAGAGATAAGTATGTCAAGAATCCATAAATGCAGAAATGAATGAATTGAAACACACCTTCATTTGTAATTCAGTACTACACTCAGACTTTATGACTTGAGTACATGCTTCTGGGGTTGGTCATACCATCAGATCTATCAGCCTGTCACACAGTAATTATCAAGAAGAGCCCCATCCAAATAAAACTGGGCACTGGGCACGTTGGGACTTGAGCAATGATAATCATCTGTGCGTGTGGATGATCAGTGAAGCAGCAGTGTTGCAGTCAGATATCTTGAAATGGAAACTAATTCACAACAAATGGGCTTTAATTGACAAATTCCAAGAATCTCATGCTGCTTTTAGCCATAGGAGCCTCCAGTGCTGTTGCTAAACGTAGGGTAATGACTGGATTAATGGTGCTGTGATTACATCATCAATATCCTACTTCAAAACTGGGTATGCTTAGAAACATGAATATTTCAGGATTTCAAGAAACTACTGCATACATACGTCTTGTAATAGGGTATACAATGTCCATGCAATGACCGAGACCACAAAACCCATTGGAAGCTGACCACCACCACCTAGTGATCATCGGAGTATCCCCATGTTGTATCTGAGACGGAGTTTGAACAATTTTCTAGTCGTGGGAGTATTACATCTAATCATCAAATCTATTCATGGGAAAGACAATAGGAAACGGCGGATGAACTTTTGATATCCTACAGGACTGTACAAACGATTCCTGTCGGACTTCGTCCTCCTAGGGAATCATAACAGACTGTTTAGTATCCATTACATGGAGCACTATCTCATGCACCTAGGAGAGGACTCTTTACGCACATTGACAATCCTAGAGGATATCAATTACATGAATCCAAGGACAGCATGTATGCTTACTCTGGGGATGATTCTTCTTGAAAGCCTAGAAGCATGTCATCAGAATCATCACCTTTAACAATGGCCTCTCTGATAAATGTCCGATCAATATTTGAGAAAAAAAGAAAAGCAGAGTCATGATCACTTGGCTGAGATGTCCCAATCTGGAGAACTACGGTGTATTTCCAAAATAATTAATAATAGTATTTGAGACAGCATAGGCACTCACAATGGCACCGGTACTTCACATGATGTCCCAGACTTCCCAACACTGATGGATGTCTTAGCGGTGACAGCCAAACCTCCATCATCTTCCTCAACGTCTAGGAATTCCTCATCAATCCCTGAATAAATATCATCCTCACCCTCCTCACCAGGACCATCCTCCACTGTTTGGGTCCCAGCCTCACTCTCATCCTCATCTTCCTCCAGGGCTTCATTGTCAATGAAAACTGTGGCCAGTTTCTTCTTGCCTTTACCCTGGTGAGCCACCACATAAACAATTGTAAGCAGACAGTGAATATTGTTACTTACCCCACAACTACATAACTAAATGAACGGTTATGCAAATGCATACAACAACCCAAATATATTCACTCATGGAGGACCAACAGTGACATCATGGCCTGCAACATCCCTTTTTGCCATCTTTACCTTGACCCTGAACAGTCAAAATATAACATAATAAAATTATATATCCTGATAAAGAAAAAACCTTGTAAGCGGGATGGCTGCCACAGAAGGGATTGTCTCTCTTGCGGTGCCCTTAATGCGACTGGACTTCGCACTACATGCATTGTTAACAAAATTCCCGATCAAAAGACCAAAAAATCACAGGGAGATGAAGGCACATCTTCATCTGAATTGGTAGCCACTACAGCAAGTGGCCTCTTCCTTTTATTCACAGGTGTTTTCGAGAGAGGAATTCTACACTAGTGTCAGAAAAGGAACATCAATAGGTCCACTGTTACTTATGGAGAAAATTCATTGGTTCTGATGTAGAAGACTGCGAGATGGAGGATGAATGAAACATGAATGCTCACTTAACTGGAGTGGAAAGTTCAATCCTTCCATGAAGACATAACATTAGCATAATATGTGTCTATAGACAAGCACCCCACCCTTTAAGGAGCGTACTTGGAATCCTGTATTATAATTGGAAAATAGAATGGTTCCAATTTATTGATAAACATATGGGGGACTGGCTCCTGAGGAAAACCCCACAACTTGTACATCTGAGTCAGAGTCACTCACAATGACAGTTTTCTTTCCACCCTTATTGGGTGATCTTTGCATGAAAATAAATCATATGTGAGTACAACAGAAGCACCATGAGAGCCAAAAATTGCCTAGCTCCAACCTTCGTAGCAAGAGTCTTTTTGGGAGGCACCTTCTTGACAGGAATTCTACGTGAACTAGATGCCATACTGGAAGGGTAGGTGTTGACGAGGGAAAATGGAGGGAATTTCAACAACTAGATATATAGGAAAATTGATTGATGTGTGGAGTCAGTGGGCTGTTGTATTACAGGCTTCTCTTTGGGCTGCCATCCCCAAGCATTCAAAGCCCTCCACGAGGTAAATGAATGAAGATGTGGACACAGCATAAATAATACAAGTGTACAGAAAATTAGCGAGTCAAAGCTGAACACCTGACATATAGCATTACAGTGAATCTTGTAACCATTCAAAATATCTCATCACAAGCTACCAGGCACAGCCACACCATGTATCCTGCCAATTTTTCTACCTCATACACATCAAGGGATAACATGTATTAGATAGCCTGAAACAATCAAACCAACCATCGTCTGTGATGAAAGGGAAGAAGAAATGAAAACAGGAATGCATAGTAGAAATTGGTAAGAATATCATGGTTAAATACCATTAGCCCATAGCTCATCAATAATAAAAGCCAAGCTTCACCTCATATCACATGAGGAATGCAAGGTGTATATCAAGACACATTCCAATCAACATATAGTGATAAGCTTGGTATAACAGGTTCAAATGATGAAAGCTGTGTACACTATAGACTATCACGTAACAGTAGAAAATTGGTATTGCTGTAGCCCCTACTATGTACACTTTAAACGTTTACATAAAAGCGAGCAAGGACAGCTGTTGGCTACACCAGATCTCACTCGTGTCATAAAAATCAGAACAATATAAATATAAAGGTGGGAAAATGCACCAAACAGGCGAGACCACTATGTTAAGTAAACAATAAACATTTATGATATTCCACATATAAACAGACGTAGTGAACACAACAAGTCATCAACCTAGCTAGGATAGCCATGGACAGCGAAGTGACAAAAGCAATAACGAGTGAATTTTATCGTAAGCTTACTCATCCCCAAGGTTCAACGTTCCTGATATATGATTATCAGAAAAGACCTTCTTTGATTATGAGGCGCAGACTACTACAAACGATGAAGATATATGGCTAAAATCCCTTGTAAGAATGTAACTGTGGTTTTTTTATTCCATAGTACTGATGAAACACAGGATCCCTTGGACCTTTTGAAACACGGATGGCTGCTCCAGAAGTATGAGAAACCACCAATGATGCTTATACAGCAATACGGCCAAGACATGGGAACAGAAGTAGGGTTCAGACTGCAAGGGATTCTAGTAGACATGAAATTACCCCCGGTACATGTGTAAGCATGTGTCTACGTAACCCAAGGCCTTCATATAACCTCCAACAGTTTGGAAAAAAACATACGAGGAATGCATCAATATGTTACCATAACCGGCCTTGACCAGGTTGTCTTCAATGACAGCCTCAAAGCAATATATGCATTGCATGATTTATATGGAAAACATCTGAAAGAAGGCGTGGTAGATGAATGGGTGGCCTCTAGTTACCAAAACTACCCCACTGCATCATTCTCCTCTCGATACCTCTCCCCTAAATCTCATGGAGATGCAGTTGCCATCAGCAGTTTGGTTGACCCCCTAGGACTCATCCAGAAGTGTGACGATCAGTTTGTATACAACAAAAACAATGTGGTCCACTATTACTGTCGCAGTGGACCCAATACAGAGATGAATGCCCCAGTGTGAGTCTTAAGCCAAACTCTTCCAGAGCCAATACTAAAATTTATCATGTAGGTATGCATATGAACCTGTGGATCCTGCCATATTCCGTCTGGCACACATTGTGGAATTGCAAGTGGTCTTTTACCTGCGACCAAGCAGAACCAAAGGCCACTGGTTCTTTGACACCACCACTACAGGCAGCGAAAAGTTTGATAGATAGCAGCAAAAACCAGGTCAGACTTTGGAAAATCAATTAAAAAAAAAATGCTAACACGGTCAGCCAATGATTTGCTGAACAGCAAAATGAAGCAAAGGAAACTAACACAAGCCCAGAATTTACACCACCCCAGGGACTTAACTGTGTAACAAGCATCTCTTGGAATCACTTGGGAAGAACATGCATGTAGAAATTACACGCAAGGAAAAGCATAGGTATGACAAAGTTTTTCTGAGTAGTCAAATTCTTGGCACACTGATAGTTTTCAAAAGAAGATCTGAGCCAATCAAATCTACAGAAATCCCTAGAGAGATTGCATCATCAAAAACAGACAGAAAAAGAATGATTTTCCAGGCATTCCCTGATATGGGGAACTCCAAGGAAATCTATGCATTATCTGGGGGGAGAAAATCACCATGAAACACACATGGGAACACATATGTTTATCTAGATTTTCTAGACAGGAAAACTCAATGGAAAATTGTAGGTAGGCCTGCAAGTTTCCCAAGCAGCGAATGGATCATACAAAGCATTAAAAGAAACCTAATGAAAATAAATGTCAAGTTTTTATGGGCCAAGCAAAATCTTAAGAATGTGTGAATACGGACTCAATCGGGCTGAATGACTGAATCGGAAACTGAATCTAGAATCGGACTGAATCGGACTGAATCGGGCTGAATCGCTGAATCGATCTAAATGTCTCGGACACAATCAGCACCCATCCATATCGCCCTCATATGAATCGGCGACTAAATCAGCTCAAACCACCAAAACGGGATGAATCAGACAAAGAAAATGAATCAGATGAATACGGGATAAATCTATACTGAATCGGCTGAATCAAACTGAATCCCTCTGAATAATGACTGAAAAGGGTGAATCAGACTCAATCGGGCTGAATAAAACAAGAATCGGACAATTTAGAATCAGCACTAGAATGTATTTAAATCGATATAGTGAATTATATGAATAACACCCAATCAGAATGAACATGTAATCATATCAGACTCAATCTGGCAGAATCAGATAAATCAGAATGAATCAGTATCAATTAAATCAAAAATGAATCAGATGAATCGGCAGGAATCACAATGAAGCAGAATGAATCAGATGCAAGAAGAATGAATCATGAATCAGCAATGCAATCACATGAATCAGAATGAATCATGAAGCTGAATAACTGAGAATCAGAATGACAAACAAAATGAATCAAAAAGAAGCCTAAGAATCAGAATGAATCAGAATGAACCGAAGGAAGCAGAATGAATCGGGACTCCTCTGTGCATGTGACTCATGTGTGCAAATGACTTTGTTAACCACGATAGATCCTCCACGTGCCACAGGTGGTCCATGCGGACAACGGCGGCCAGAATGGAGGCCACAGAGCACTGGGTCATGCATACTGTCACTCCACCAGGACTCCAAGATTATCATGGGAAAATGTGCATGATTATTTGAAAGCTGAAATGCTCCAACTGGAAAAGCCAATTCTTTCCTTCATAAACTCAGGGAATCGGAACAGCACATTTGGATGGAGCCTTGATCATAAACAAACATCAAAAACTATATCCATTAGTACTGTAGATATATTTTGAGGCCCGTATAAAGAGCCTGAATGGCCTTTGGTGGACGTGGATCCACTGATGAAGCCTGTCACTCATTGATATCGCATGCCATACTACCATTTCATTCAATTTTTTGAAAGGAAATGAAATTTCCAGAGCTCTAGTAGTACATCTCATAATGAAGTTTGAATAATATGGCGAGGTGAAAAAAGACAAGTGGCCATCGAGAGGGCCAGACGGCATAGTGGTCCTGGGTCATGAGTTAACTCCAAGCCCCCTCTCAAAACAGCTCACTGGAGTTTACGGAGTTGAAATTTGAGAAGGTGCTTGAACTGAACCTAGTCTCACGAAGTCTTCCACCTCTATACAATAATCCACAAGCCAACATTGTGGCTGGTACATCCAACAAGTAGCATATATGCTTCTTGGAGGATGTATATTCTTACTGATGCTTGGTCTTCCCAGCTCAAGCCTGGCACATTGCTCTCCATGATATGATTGAGAAAGCTGTTACTCCATGACTCTTCAAAAGATACACCCATGTCAGAATCAAGTGGTGTGAACTTCAAAAATATTTTCTGTAGCATGTGAGTATGCTATTATCAGTTGACCAAAAATGATACGAACTATATATATGTACCACTGGCCCAGATGACTGGGTGTTCACAATGAGTGCCAGAGTGGTGTCTCATTGACTGCAATCTACTATAGAATCACTATTTATTATAAGCTCAGTGGCTGTTAATGCAGGTGTATACTCTCATGGTGGCAGTGAAAACAAGACAAAAGTTGGAAAACCATGGCTTTAGTGGTGATGGACCATATAGGCCAGAGGTACCCAAGTAGCAGGCATCTTGTGCATTCTGAAAGCCTCATATTACAACATCAGGCTACAGGTAAGAGGATTTGCAATTTTGCATCCCAGAGGCCCAGTGCAAGCTTGTTGGTGGAATCAAGATAGGAGGACCCCCATGTTGAAAGCTCTGGGAGGCTGTCAATACCTTGCATCAAGGTCAGAGGCAGAGACATGATGAAGGTCCCACACATGTCTCCTGTTGGATTAGCAAGCCTAACGGAGTAGTGCCAAACCCCTGACCAATGACCGAACGCGCAATGTCTAAGCTTATGTCGCACGTCTCATAAGGTTGTAATTTGCGTACCATTTTATTTTCATTATTGTAGGTTAAATATTCATAAAGTTGTTAGTAAACACTTCAGTACTGCTAGTCGCAGATACTGAAGCGTACGTCTATGTCTTTCTTTTGTTAGGACCTTCGAATAGTTTGAATCCTTATAGGTAGCTCATTTTGTATTCAGTACTGCTAGTCGCAGATACTGAAGCTTGAATCCTTATAGTTTAATAGGTTATGGGCCCCGCCAAGTTTAATGTATCTACCTCCAAGGATGACTCTCTTTTCAAGGTCCCTAAGCTCGCTGTTGATGGATCAAATTGGGTCACATACAAGACACATATGTCTTGGTCAATTGCTGCTCATTCACTCGAAGGACATCTTGATGGCTCTAGTATTCGTCCTACTGAACCAAAGTACAGCAATTCAGACACATCCCTATGGAGCACAGACAATAAGCAGGCATACGCAGGATTCAAGACAAACTTCAACAAGTGGACACTGAATGAGAGTGTCGCATGTGTGCAGATCGGTAACACCATTGGAGACTCGATGTTGATGAAAGTCCATCGTTGCAAAACTGTTGCAGAGACTTGGAAAGTCATCTGCTCTGAGTTTGAAGGAAAGTCTCATATGGTTCAAGTTGATCTACGAAGAAGAATGATGGAGATGGTAGCTGAGGACGGTGACGACATTTGCACGCACCTTGACACTCTAAACCTCATGTACGAACGTCTATCCGGAATGGGTGCAATGCCCAGCAACAAAGACTACTCTACCATCATCCTTTCATCCTTACCGGAATCTTATTCCCAACCTCTCCAAACCATTAGTGACGCAGCCCAACACCTAGGAAAACCATTCACACCCAGTGACTATATCTTGAAGGCTATAGACGATTATGATAAGCGCAAGGTCAATTCCAAGCGCAAAGATCATAATAAGGACTCAGCCTTATATGCCAAGAGTGGCAAGCATTCCAAGTCTATAACTTCGAAGAAAGACATTGAATGTTTCAACTGTCACAAAAAGGGTCATGTAAAAGCTGATTGTTGGGCTAAAGGCGGAGAAAAAGAGGGTCAAGGCCCACATTCGAAGAAGAACAAGGGCAAGAATAATGCTGTGAACATGGCCACCGAAGGTGTCGAAGATGGTTGTTGGTCAGCCATCACTCACGGTTTTGATGATTTCGTTGATGATCTATTCAAAATCAACCATGATCATGAAGATATTCCATCTTATATCATATTGGATGACAGCGACTATGATGAAATGCTGAATTTGGAATTGATTCCCAATAGTGATAACAAAGACTCTGAGGATCAAATCATCATGACGAAAGTCATTGATTATGGAGTAATCCCATTCACCTCTATAGATGTTGCTGCTACTGCTGCAACCCAATCGGTTTCCTTGGGCACTATTATGGAACTCTACGATTCTGGAGCAACACATCACATGACTCCATACAAACATCTATTGGAGAATTTTATTGACATCTCACCGAAATCTATAAATTCAGCCAACAGAAATACTTTTCGTGCCATCAGTCAAGGGAACATGAAAGTCACAATTCCTAATGGTAAATCTAAAACCACGATTACCTTGAAGGATGTGCTTTATGCCCCTGACATTGGGATGACCTTGATATCCATTGGCCTCATTGATCATGCTGGTTACTTGGTTGCTTTCGAAGGAGGTACCTGTACCATCTGAGACAAAGCGAAGAAAGTCGTTGGACTTATCCCTTATAGGAGTGGTCTCTATCGTGTTGAGAGAGAACCAGAGTTTGAAGATGCTCACTCATCAATTGAAAAACTCACTGTTACCGACTTGCATCGACATATGGGACATATTGCACCAGATGCAGCTAAACGCCTAGTCAAGGACGGCCTGGTCACAGGAATTGACATCGATGACTCACAGCCAATATCTGGATCTTGCGACTCATGCGAATACGCAAAGATGATCTGAAAGTCAGTACCCCATGAAAGAGAAGGCAAAAGAGCTAGTGAAGTGGGCGGTGAGATTCATACCGATGTGTGGGGACCATCCCTGATCAAAACCATGGGAAGCAAAGCCTACTATGTTAGTTTTACAGACGACAAAACTCGCCATACCAGTGCCCACTTACTCACACACAAGAGCAATACTTTCCAAGCCTATTTGTTGTTTGAAGCATGGCTCAACACCCAATATGGTGCCAAGATCAAAACCCTACATTCTGATCATGGTGGCGAATATCTTAGTGGTCCGTTTTCAGCACACCTCAAGGAGAAAGGAATCATATGGAAATTGACTGTTCATGACACTCCAGAGGAAAACGGTGTTGCAGAATGCCTCAACCGCACATTACTTGAACGTACTCGTGCAATGCTTCATGCGAGCGGTCTTCCAAAGGGACTATGGGGAGAAGCTTTACAACATTCAGTATGGCTTAAAAACCGAACTTCAACAAAGGCTCTAGATGGAAAAATGCCACATGAAGCTCTTACTGGTATAAAGCCGGACTTGGGAGGCCTACATGAATGGGGAACTAAGGTTTGGGTACACACCAGGGATGGTGGGAAGCTTTATGGAAGAGCGAAAGAAGGTCGCTGGGTGGGCTATGACAGTGAAAGTAAAGGTTCACGTATTTTTTGGCCAGACACCAGGACCGTATCTGTCGAACAAAGTATCAAATTTGACAAAGACTATGTTCTTGTGCCTGGAAACTTACCGCTCGAGGGGGAGTGGATATCAAGCATCAAGCGCCCAGTTTCCAATGCGTCTAATGATGAACCTGCAGGCAACAGAGACTCCACTATTGAAAAACCTGCCAATATTATCCCTATGACATCAGACACTCGATCTACACATCAGCCAAACCGTACCAATGTTCTAAAAAATCTTGAAGACACATCAGAAGTCCTAGGCCGTAGTCAACGCACCTGGAAACCGTCCGCTTATATTCAAAGTCTTCAAGCCAGTGTCGGTTTACTTTCGGAAATGAATCCAAAAGACAGTGGGTAGCGGTGTCATTGTTGCACGGCTACTTACACTGGTGTTCGGCTCAGTGCGCTTTGCTATCAGCAGCAACAAAAGTAGAACAAGGATGAAGACGAAGACGTAGGAGTGATGATGACGATGACGTAATACGCTGACGTAAGCATATACGAGATACAACAGCAAATGTCACGTGATTGACAAAGCTGGCCTTGATGTAGACGTAGTAGTAGTAGACATAGCAGTAGACTTAGACTTAGACTTAGACAAGTGAATCCAACTGAAAGAGGTGAATTGGGGTACACTAAGGCAAAACAGGCCTTATATACATGAGCAGAACAACAAACGATGCGAGTATGCCATACAACGATGTCATCGACAGCAGACAGGAGAAATGACTAACAGCAAGAGGCAGAAAACCAAAATAGGAAGATGGTTTGTAAGGAAATGGAAAAATGAGTCAGGTGGTCGAAGAAATGAATAGAAATGTGGCAGCGAATTGGAAATAGAAGCCAGAAATATAATAGAAGTGAGTCACAGACAATAGACCATGTGGAACAATTGGAAATAGAAGTACAGCCAAGAAGCGAGTGAGTCAGGTGATGAAAATGAGTCATAGCCATCCAATAGGATTCCAGTTGCTTGTCAAACATCTCCGAAGATGAGTAAGTGAGTCATGTGACTTGATAACAACTCAGAAACATGTGAACCAATCACGACACTTGGATACGAATTTCCTCCAGAGAGGGAACGAAGACGAGCCCTTCTTGACAAAGTCCTTAGGCACATAACCATAGCAAATCTCTGTTCCTGGTCCGTGCTCTTTGATGTACCAGTTATTCCTGAGGACGATACAATGCCAACCATTCACTGGTTTGAAGTTTGGGTCAAAACCGATGATGTAGAAGGGAGCATGGAAGGTTTGATCAAATACCCATATGCAATCGTGAATGTGATAAGGAGGATATGAGGGGAATATTTGGTATGGGCCTTCAGGAGATTCAACATATAGGGGATAGTACCGACGATGTGCGACTTGTGGAGGAGGACTGGACAAATGAACATCAAGGGGAGAACGCTGACTAGGAAGTTCAACGCGTGGTCCAACGTGTATGTCTGGCTTGGCGGTCATCTGAAATGAATCATGGGACGTGGTGGCGGCAATGCTGGATGGCATATTGAAAATAGAATTGATGAAAAATAGAATGAGTGTGGAGATGATGTGTCTGGCGGACTGGAGGTAGCACAGCAGATGATGGTCTGGCGAAAGCTGATGATGATAGGCTCGTGTGCAGTGAGCGTCTTTTGTAGTGTAGTAGGCGCTGTCGAGTATCATGCTTGTCACCGGAGAAGGGTCTACCACTGGACTAAAAACTGGACCTTTAGTGCCTAAGGGAATACGTATTACTGGACCTACTGCTGCGGATATCGTTCATAGTGCCACAAATCGCCATGAGGAAACTGCTGTGGCAGCCATATGTCAAGGAGATAGAGGTTGTACTTGTGATGTTGTAGAGGGCATAGATGACTTGCAGTGGACCTGAATATGGGAAACGAACCCAGAACTATTGAAGAGGCTTTAGCTGGTCCCAATGCATCATCTTGGCAAGTGGCAATAAAAAGTGAACTAGACTCACTCATTACTGCCAAAACTTGGAGTTTGGTTGAACACCCTCCAAATGTGAACGTTGTAGGTTCACAATGGGTATTCAAATACAAACAGAATGCCGCCAGTGAAATCGTGAAATACAAAGCTCAACTCATCACCCAAGGCTTCACTCAAGTACCTGGCATTGACTATCAGGACACATTTGCACCAGTTGCAAAGCTTACCTCAAACCGTATCGTTCTTGCACTTGCTGCTTGTAATGACTGGGAATTAGAGCAAATGGATGTCAAGAATGCTTACCTGAATGCCAAGCTTGATGAAGAAATCTACATGACTCAACCACCTGGATTCACTACCCCCAGTCACGAGAATAGTGTTTGTCTATTAAAGAAGGCCATATACGGACTTTGACAAGCTGGTCGACGATGGTACAAATTAATTTGTGCCACTTTCCTCCGTTTTGGCTATATGCATTGTCAAGTCGAACATTGCGTATTTTTCAAATACGTTGATGAAGATCTCATCATTATTGTGGTGGCAGTTGACGATTTGACATTAGCCTCAACCTCAAAAAGGCTAATGTTAAATGCGAAGAACGAATTACGGTCCGAATTCGAAATGACAGACCTAGGTGATTTACATTGGTTACTTGGAATTGAGATTAAGCATAACAGAGCCAAACACACCATAATGTTGTCTCAAAAGGCCTACATTGATACAATACTTTCGCGCTTCAATCTTGAAAACTCAACAGGTATTTCAACACCAATGGAACCTGGATTAAACTTGTCCATAAATTGGTGCCCTACGACACAAGATCAAACCAAAGAAATGACAGCCGTACCATATTGAGAGGCCATCAGTTCTCTCATCTATGCCGCCAGCGGTACCTGTCCAGATATTGCATTTGCAACTTCTGCGTTGGCACAGTTCATGCAAAACCCTGGAAAGGTTCATTGGGAAGCTGTAAAGAGGTTACTGAGGTATTTGAAAGGGACAAGGGAAATGGAATTGATGTATGGAGGATATTCAAATGGTCTCAATGCATGGACCGATGCGGATCACGCATCCCAAGAGCATCGACATTCCATATCTGGTTTTGTTTTCTGCATTGACGGTGGTGCTATTTCTTGGAGCTCGAAAAAACAGCCCATCAGTGCACTTTCAACTACAGAAGCTGAGTATATTGCTGCTGCGCATGCTACTAAAGAAGCCATTTGGATCAGAGCTTTCCTTGGTGAAATAGCACACCCACTTACTATTCCTATGACTCTCTTTTGCAACAATCAATCTGCAATCGCACTTTCGAAAGATAGTCAATTCCATGCCAGGACAAAACATATTGACATACGTTTTCATTTCATTCGCAAAGCCACTGAAGATGGCACAATTATTCTTGTATATTGTCCCACCGACACCATGATTGCCGACATCCTAACAAAGGCATTACCACATTTGAAGATCGAAAAGTTCACTCATGAACTTGGACTCCGTTTGGCTTGAGGGGGAGTGTTGGATTAGCAAGCCTAACAGAGTAGCGCCAAACCCCTCACCAATGACCAAATGCGCAATGTCTAAGCTTATGTCGCACATCTTATAAGGTTGTAATTTGTGTACCTTTTTATTTTCATTATTGTAGGTTAAATACTCATAAAGTTGTTAGTAAACGCTTCAGTACTGCTAGTCGCAGATACTGAAGCATACGTCTATGTCTTTCTTTTGTTAGTATTCAGTCTGACCTTTGAATAGTTTGAATCCTTATAGGTAGCTCATTTTGTATTCAGTACTGCTAGTTGCAGATACTGAAGCTTTGAATCCTTATAGTTTAATATCTCCGACAGCTAGACATATACAATGGGTGCATGTATTATGAACCAGGTCTTTCAAATGCATGGTTGACATTGATTACAGGCAGTACATGCATCTCATAAAAATCTTACCTACACTGCCTTACATGAAGTCAGGACTCAAACAGCAGTTGCATCCCAGGTCTCTCTTGTCCTCCATCAATGGCCTATCTCAGTGATATTAAGCTCACTGGCTCATCCTGGCAGCTTTGTCAAAGCAGCCATGTTGGGTAGACTTGTAACCAGCCTCCTGACATTATGTGGACTAGCAATATCATGAGCATGCCACATTGGTATGAGGGACTTGTTATAAGTCTACATGTCGGGATGTTGTGGTGGTAAGACAAAGAGAATTGATGCTCAGCTTCTGTCATTAACTGCTGTGCTTGCAGCACTCCTCCAAATCTCAAAATTCAAAACAAGCCTATCACAGTTAAAACAGGCCTTCATAAAAAGTCCAAATCACTGTGTCTCAAAATCCACATCAATTTGTCTACTGTGATCAGCCCTAATGTGAGTAGCTAACATAGTACAAGCCTATAAAAAAAACTAAGTTCTGAGGGGACATTTTGGTAAAGCTGCAGGTGTAAAAACAATTTTTTTCAAAAACCTGATGACCGATGTACAGCACCCAATTTTAGCAAGGAGTCCGGGGGTAATGCTGCTAACTCATGTTCGAAGTCGACCGGAGCGCTGTTTATGCCGATGCCGAGAGTACGAATTCCACTAAAGGTTAATCGGATTCGGATTAAAAAATACACATATGTCAAAATACGCTGCTCAGTTAAATAAACCCACGAAAACATCTCTGCAGCCTCCCTAACGCCGGTTCTTTTCAGGTCGGAGTCGGAGTTCCGATGTATAGACACGTTAGCATAGGAGAAATCGAAGAACTTAAAATATCTCCTAGTGTTGGAGATGTTGTTATTTAAATTCAAAGGTATCACCAATGGCTAATGCATATGTGGCGATACTATTGAAATCACAGACGTTTAGCCCTAGTCAATCCACCTACTAAGAATTATAAAGTGATGGCCTTACGGCATTACACCCTGCGTGAATCCTGATGTACTGAAAGAACATAAAATCTAATTTGACGACATTTAATTCCTAATCCGGGACAAGGTAATGTTTCGGAGCGGGTATTATAAACACATCCGATGGGTTCAAAGTTGAAAATTGAATCTTCCCGGTGGCACTGGGGCTACGCCCAAGCAATCCAAATTATGTAAGTGTTCTGATAAACTAGTTTCATTGCCTTCGTGGATTGATTCAGAGTTGAATATTTTTTCTTCAAATTCACTAAATCCCAAAAGTCTGCGAAAGGTCGTGTAAAATTCCATCCGATGGACGCGAATTTATCCAACGAATTAGACTACGCTTCATTGACAGGTGTCAGTCCTGGTTACGTCTCAGGGCTTATTCACGGGCCAATCGAATGAAACCAGAGAACATTTCGTTATGTAGTTTGGATTGCTTGTGCCACATTTTCAAATCCGAACAGTTTGAATGGGACTCAGAGCTGAATACAATAAATAGGGTGTTCCATGTTAGCGAATTCTGCGTGAAACAGCTGTGAATTTGTTGTGCGATCGATTCTTAAATTTCAATGAAAATTTTTCTCAGAATTCGTGTATTTAAGCAGCCTGGACCAGTATTTCTTTCGCAGTGAATTCACGAATTCTTCGACGAATTCCACGGCCAGCCATGATAATCTTATAAAATATCTTATAAAATTAAAATTAAAGCTATTCGTCTGTCTCACCGGCCGATAGTCCTGAGTTACCAACCTTGGCCACAGGCAAACTTGATTCAATGCTAATATTTGAGGAAGAGAATGTCAATGGGATAAGTGGTTGACTTGAAGAGGCTGCAGGTCAGTCACGCCAGTGTCATCTGGCTGTTCTGAGTGGCGGCAACTGCGTACCTGTAGCTGATGCAAGTTGCGAATACCTAGAACCCGAAAGCCCAGGGAGTTGGCGTTTTCTCACCCCAAGGTGACGTCCACTATTCTGCAGTTAGACGGAGAATTTAAAGACTAGTTTATGTAAACTCAAGTGTTCTGATAAACTAGTTTCATTCCCTTCATGGATTGAGTCTGAGCAATATTTGTTCTTCAAGTTTATTATAATTCTGCGAAACATGTCATCCGATGGACGCGAATTTATCCAACGAATTAGACTACGCTTCACTGACAGGTGTCAGTCTCTTGGTATGCACAGGCCAATCGAAATTATTCGTTAGTTTGGATTGCTGGTGCCACGTTTTCAAATCCGAACAATTTGAACGGGACTGGGAACCGAATATAATAAATAGGGTGGGTGTTACACGTTAGCCAATTCTGCTTGAAACCACTGTGAATTTATTGTGAGATCGATTCGTAAATTTCGATGCAAACTTTTCTCGTCATTCAGCCTGGGCCAGGACTTCTTTCGCAATGAATTCTTGAACGAATTCCGCGGCTGGCCATGATAATCTCATAATCTAAAGCTGTTGGTCTGTCGAGTCACCGGCCGATAACGATGAGTTGCCAACCTTGGCTACAGGTAAACTTGATTCGATACTAATATCTGAGGAAGAGAATGTCGATAATATAAACAATAAACTTGAAGAAGCTACAGGTCAGTAATGTCAGTGTCATCTCTGGCTATTCTAAGCGGTGGCGACTGCGTACCTGTAGTACCTGTAGTTGACGCAAATTGCGAATACCTAGAAGGCTCAGGAGGAGGCATTTTCTCACCCCAAGGTGCCGTCAAATGTTCTCCAGTTGGACGGAGAAGACTGATATAAAGGGGCTAATTGAATTCCAAGTGAATTGCGTCTTAAATTCAGTTTTATTTTCTAGAATTCAATCATCGCGAATTCACGTGAAATTCGTCAACGTGGAACACTAAGAAGGCTAGTTCACCCGAAATGTATTGAACAGGTATTTCAATAGAATTTATTTTACGACGCTGGAGGAAAGTATTTCCGTTATCAGTTAATTGTGTAGCTGTCACCGAAAGCATCTTTATTTTTATTTTATTTTATTTGTTTATTAGCCCCGAGTTGACATCCCCCTCATACGAAATTGAAGTTTGTAGGCATGTTAGCTCCCTCCTCAAACTTGGAGACTGTATGTCCCGCCACCAAGATCCCTCCAGCCATTACGCCTTTCGAACCCATTGCCATCGTGGGTGTGGGCATCCATGCCCCCGGTGGAATTGACAGTCTGTCTGGTCTCTGGGATACCATTATTCAGGGAAAATCACACCACGCACACGTTGCCAGTGACCCACGCTTTCTGCGCCGTTTCAACCCAGACGATTTTGAAACCTTGTTCTCTCTCATTCCACGCGAGAATTTATACGCAAATCTCCTCGATGAAAGCCCAGGATTGGACGAGGAGTATTTCGGCTACACCAAACGCCAGAGCACCTGCATGGAGGCCCAACTAAAGGCGTTGCTCCACGTCGCTCACGAAGCTTTGGAAGACGCAGGATTTACGGGTCGAGCTGATGGTTCCGCTCTCGATCCCGCCAACGTCGGGGTTTACATAGGTGCAGCCGCCGACCAGTTTAGCAAGGTGACCTCACGTTATTCACCCTTCCAGACATAAACTATCCACTGAAGCCTTCATCTGCGCGATAGGATCTGACCATTTATCCGATTGACCTATACAATCTGACTAGCAACCAACGCGCTTTCATGTCGGGCCAGATCAGCCATAAGTTTGGGCTTCACGGTCCTTCAGTCTCAGTCGACACGGCATGCTCATCCTCAATGACGGCGCTCAATGACGCATGCCGCGCACTAGCCACCAGGGAGTGCAACGCCGCCCTGGCCGGTGGTGTTCATATAATGTCACCTGTCTCAGCGCCCGCTGGTGTTCTTTCCCTCAGGCTCGCGGGACTGCTCGAGACCAAAGGTCAGTGTCAGCCCTTTCTCGCCAGCGGGAACGGGTACTGTAGTAGTGAAACCTGCGGTCTCGCCGTGCTCAAGCGCCTCTCGGACGCGATTCGTGATGGTGATCGGATATATGGCGTTATTCAAGGATTCGGTGTTGGAAACATGTCGAGCGAAGCCTCAATCCTTTGTCCTGAAAGCCACCTCGAAAGCGCGATCCTGGCGAAAGCTATCGCGTCCTCCGGTATCGATCCCAAGGACATCAGCTTTGTCGAGGCTCACGGCCCTGGCACGAAGAAAGGCGACCCTGCCGAGCTTTCTGCTGTCTGCTCCGTCTTGGCTCAGTCCGGCAGCCGAAGCGCGAGTAACCCCCTCATTATTGGGTCGGTAAAGGGCAATGTCGGCCACTCCGAGGCGGCGTCGGGTGCCACGAGTTTGTTCAAGGTTCTCGCAATGATGCGTCACCAAAAGATTCCGCCACAGGCTAATTTCCATCCTTCCAAATTGAATCCAGACCTTCGTCCTTTCTTCGACCATCACCCCATCGCAATGGTTAGTACCGAACAAGACTGGAACGCTTCTCGTCGCATCGCTATAGTGAGCAACTTCGGTGCGTCTGGATATGCGGGCTACATGGTAGTCGAGGAGCCGTCGTCGTTCGTGCTCCAGGCAGAAACGTTAGAGGGGAAAGTTTCTTCACTTCCCTTCATCATATCTGCAAAGAACGAGCCGACTCTCTCGATCCTAGCTCAGCGTTACGCAGATTGGTTAGACGGCGAAGGCGCATCTGGACCTCTTTCTGGTATATCATATTCGACGACTGCACGACGTGAGCTCCACCGGTACTTCGTTCTTTTACAAGCCAAGTCGCACGCAGATTTGGCGCAGCAACTGCGCCAAAACTGGTTTCAGGCGATAGACAAATCGTTACTCCTTTCTCGTTCTTTGGCATTCTGCTTTTCTGGCCAGGGAGGCCCCCGTGTCGACCCCCGCCAGACCACGTTCTATGGAGCTTCAGCAGCTTTCTCATCGACAGTAGATGAATGTTTCAAGCTGGCAGAGAGTGAACAGCTTTTTGCTCCGGACGATATTGAAGTACTGGAGCTCTTCGCTTTGCAGGTGAGTCTCGCATAAAGTAAGCCTCATGGAGAGTCGCTGAGCCTTTGGTCTTGCAGATCGGTCTCGCGCGAATGTGGACCGCGTGGGGCATCAGGCCTGTAGCCTTCGCTGGGCACAGCTTTGGCGAGTATGCGACTCTCGTCTGTGCTAGTGTGCTTTCCCTCCAAGATGCACTCAAACTCATTGGAGTCCGTGCTTCATTAGTGCGTGAGAAATGTACCGAACCTCCGAGCAGGATGGCAGCGCTAGGTCTGCCACTTGCGGTTGTGCGCGAACTTCTAGACCAGCAGCAGACAACAAGAGTTGAATTGGCATGTATTAACAGCGAGAATCGACTGGCGCTTGCGGGCACATTAGAAGATTTGGAAGCCTTTCGCCAGGAGGTTTTGAAGGTTTACCCCACAGCTCGGTGGCAGCTTATCGACAACATGAGGGCCGCTTTTCACTCTCGATTTGTGGAACCTCTTTGCGAAGAGTTTTCCAGGGCTTGCAAGGAGGTTACTCTCCATCCTTCCCAGGCAGTGATCCTATCTGGGCCGTTGGGACGCACATGTTTGCCCGGAGATGAGGCCCTATTGCAACCAGATTATCTAGTCCAGCACTGCAGAGAGACCAACAGTTTCGGCAAGGCGATTTTGGACTATAAACATCACAATGATTGCGCGGGGGAATCGCAGCCGGATTGGATTGAATTGGGTCCCCATTCGACAACTGTAGGCTTCATGCCTCAATTGTCTGGGCAGCTCAAGCTAGCTTCGCTACACAAGGATGGAGATGGATGGACGACCACGCTGGATACCTTGACGAAATTGCGTACTGAGGGTCATGCGATTGATTTCTTGGCGTTCCATCGAGACATCAACCCTACAGCCCGACATGTCGATCTGCCCCGGTATCCCCTCCATCCGCAGCCCCATACGTATCCTGTCAAAACGTATCCCATTCCAAACCAGCAGCCCATTCGGATTCAACCCATTCCGACTATCGAAAAGACCACAAACTACCCGCGCATAACTTCTGCAGAGGTGTCATCCATCCTGAAGAACCACGTCGTCGCCAATCGGCCTACCTGCCCAGTATCTATATACATGGCGCTCGTGTTCGCCGCATGCGTTGACGGGCACAAGGCAAAGTCAACATTCCGTCTCACGCAGTTAGAGTTGAATAAGCCTTTCACAAGTTTGACTGGTGACTGGTTGCAAGCTCGAACGTCACCTTCACCCACAGCGGCTCGTTCGACCTTTGACGTGATCAGCAAGAGCGACGATGTCCATGCATCCATGCAAGTCGAGATATGCCAAGAAACAGCTCTCCTAGATTCGCTCAAACTGCTGAAACCGCTCGTCTTGTCCTTGCAATCCATCAAAGATCACCCAGGGACGAACGTCCTCGACGGGCGACTGGCCCACGATCTTTGGAGCCAGACTGTCCATTACGGCCCTCAGTGCAAGGGCCTTCGTCGGGTTTGGGTTTCGGAAGATGGGTACCAAGCCTGTGCACTATTCTCGAACAACCCAGACGAGGCTGCACAAAGGCGCGCGCTGGAACCTAGTGGTCTACAACACTTCTCGCCGATCTTGGTCGACCAAGCATACCAACTCTTAAGCTTGTTAGTCAACACATCTCCTGCTCGGGAACGGAAACAAATTTTTGTACCGCGTGAGATCGACCAAGTCGAGATCGCTGTGTCGAAGGTTCGCGACAGTATCTCTCTTGAAAGTTATGCTTCATTTGAGTTCTCCGACGGTCACGGAGGTGCAAAGGTGGTAGTGGGCCAAGTTTTCACGTTCGACCAGGACCAGAGACTGGTTGCAGCCTTCCGGGGTGTCTCGATGTATTCCATGCAGATCGCCACGTCTCCAACCATGGCTGCAGTCGATACCACCGGCATCCCAAACCCTAGAGCAGGACCTGGGTCACTCTCACCGCCGTTGACACCCGTCTCGAACCCAACAGCATATTCGGATTTAGCGCCATCCTCAACGTCGTTGTCACTCACACAAGTCGGAGAGGAGTCGACCGATGACCAGTTGCGAAAACGCGTGTCTGACATTGTGGGTAACGCACTGGGTACAGATAAGGTTCTGACAGACAGAAAGGTACGGTTCTAACCCATTAATCTTCATCAGAGATGCTGATTCAGGAAAACACGATCACAGCTCACAGAACTCGGGCTTGACTCACTTTGTGCTGTAGAGATCATCGCTGAGATAGGGCGTCTCATTCCTGACCGTAAGCTTCCTAATGAACTACTTGCCAAATCAGAGACCACGCTTGAAACGGTGTTTGGGGCCTTGCACCTGTCGTCTTCGGCGAAACGTATGTCTATAATTAATGTTATTGTTGAGCTAATCTCAAACCTCATAATAGCCTCCAGCCCCACATTCTCCGCGTCATCTCCACCGCCATCAGTACCAAAAGACCAGGTTGGAGAGTCGGATGACCAGCTACGGAACCGTGTGTCTGAGATTGTGAAGACCGCATTGGGAATGGATGATATTTCTACAGATAGAAAGGTACGCTTTAAACTTGTTAACGTTTACCTAATGATGATGCACTGACTTGACCACAGCTCACAGAACTAGGCGTCGACTCGCTTTGTGCTGTGGAGATCATCGCAGAGCTCGGGCGTCTGCTTCCCGACCGCAAACTTCCGAGTGACCTGCTGGCCAAATCGGATACCACTATTGTGACAATATTTGAAGCCTTGCACCTATCATCGGCGCAGCCCACATCTGCGGCACCAACCAACGGCTCGACCATACTCGATTACATCGGTGCCAATCCCGAGCTTATACAAGACAGGCCAGGAAATACGGTTTTATTGCTCATTCATGATTCCGGCGGCACTGCGTTGGCATACCGCTTGCTTGGTGATGTCGGTTGTACTGTTATCGGTATACACTCTCCTGGACTACGCGAAGGTAGAGGCATTGTCAGTATTCGCCACGCAGCGGATCAGTACGCGTCTCTTGCACGTCAATGGCTTGAGCGATCTTCTCGTCGCTCTGCTCAATTTCTCGTTGGCGGCTGGTCCCTCGGCGGAGGTATTGCACTTGCACTGGCCTCCGCGCATCCGGATATTGTCTCCGGAGTGGTTTTGTTGGACCCAAAGCCGCCTGGGACGGCCCATATGACGCCAGAGGAGTCGGAGCGCCTGGTACCTGCAGCAGCTGCGGAAAATCAACGATCGCGCGGATTTGGTACACTCGTGCGATCACAGCTCAAGATGAACGCACTGTCATTGAGAGCGGACCCTGACGTAAAAGCAGGTGCTGAAACCATTTTCCAGCACTTGAAGGCCCCTGTATATCTCGTCAATGCCACCGAGCCTCTCGACGGACGGGATGCAAAGGAGTCGAGCACCCCGGGCTCTTCCTCCGAATGGATGTTAGGAAAAGATCGTGCCATTACGGCTGAGAGGGTTTGGAAAAAGACCTTAGGAAACCTCCTTGTGGGTACACAGCGGACGGCAGGTGATCACTTCTCGATGTTCACGCGTGCCAATGCCGAGAGCACAACACGAGCGGTACGGAAGGCTGTTGCTGCTCTCGAGACCACTTTTGGAGTTGGTCGCGTGTGAGGATCAGCGCAATATGCGTACCTACTGTAAATGCACCACAAAGTCAGACTTTCGTTTTCATGTTAGATTGACCCCCTTTCACGTTGTCTTGGTTTCTGAACTGTCCTACATGAAAGTCCCAGTATGAGACCCATCGATACTATCTTGGTTTCGTTTGTAAACTTGCTAGACGAATAAAAGTTCCTGTACACGAGGGAGAGTGGGAATGATGGGATGGATCGCCGTGACATGTCCTGTGACATTGCATGGTGGTGACCACTATGTACTCCGGTGGGTGTCCCTGCATCCATGCTGTGGATTGGGATGCGTTTGGAAGAGGATGTGGTGGTGAGTTGAGTGAAGCTGGAGTAGATGTGGTGCGATGTGTGCGATGGGGACAATGGTAGTCACAATACCATGCAGAGTCACCGCGGACACGTTGTTGGCATATCTCCACACCGTGCGTATCTGAATTAAATCTCTATTCAAGCCACTAACGTCCCCATCGGTGCACGGCTGTGCAACCAGCTACACCTGTCCTCGATGCTGGCACCCCGCAGCTATACTTCCCTGTTGGCAGATCCTTGATTTTTTCAACTAATGAGGAACACCCTTACATAACGATGCAGAAAACACTGGCCAGGCGTTTGCTCATTCGGGACCATCACAGATGATGGACGTCAATTCTGATAATGACCGAGAGCCACGGGATAGTCCTGGGAGGGATGCAAGAGTCATAAAAAGAGATAAGACGAGAATAGATATTTCCGAGGCATGACCCACATGAAAAAAGTTACAGACTTGTTATGACACTTACTCCGAGTCCACACATTGAACGGTATGGCGTTTCTTGAAGAAAGCACCCATTCCTGAAATATTTTTACACAGGTCCTGATCGTTGCTGGATATTCTTCCTTGGGTTTGAATGTCTCTCTTCCACTTTATTATGTATCGCCCACCTTTCCATACCCCTGAATATGGAACCCAGTTTTATCCTATGTCACATATAGGCGTATTTTCATTAGGTGACTGCAAGTAATTTTACAATTGAATCAGTCATAGTGGACTTCCCTTCCAAATTCAATCCTATTAACAGGGAAAAAATATCTGTCTCAACGCACCTTCGTTACATCGTAAGCATCGCAGCATTTTCGATTCTTTTTCTCACATACGCAATTGCTGCCAAAAAATACCACCTGTCACGCTCATGATCTAGTTTAGTCTATTGAAATACACCCAAGGAGTGCCGTACTGTTTTGAAAACATCAGGCACATTGTCGAGCATTCCAGGTAGACCACAGCACTCAGGGCTCTGGATATTTCTCTCCCCTCCTCATCACAAACTCTTTCCCCTTTGATGTCTTTTCTCAATCTTCGGGCCTTTTCTCCACGCCGTCCGCTTCTTCGAACCAAAACTTGAACACCTTCTAACCTGCATTCCAAAGACCCAAAGCTCCAGCTCACGCAAGTCGGCCAGCCACTTCCATATTCATATCAACCCCCTCAGATGCGCCCTTCCCCCTCCTGAGCCTACGTACGACGATCACCGCTCCCGTCCGTCCCATCCGCCTCCCGCCAGTGGTACTAACACTTCATTCCCTCACTCCGAGTCCCCCCTCCTTAATCTTACGCCCAGCCCCGACACCCACCGCACGTGGCTGATGAACAAAGCCCTACCCCGCATCACGTCCAAGTCCAAGCCACGCAATCCCAGATCCCAAACGTGACCGTCATCAGACGACCCAGGGGGATTTGAATTTGAATTGTGTTTTAGATTAATTACATCTATCGCACACGTACCATCCCTCCCTTTCCATTATTCCAGGCCAACTACCCGACTACGCACCATGCACCAGGGAGTGTGGAGTTGAGTTGAGTTGCGGCTTCTGATGCCACACCTCGACCCCTCACCGCCTACCTCCTTCATCCATCCACCAAGTCACTGTTGTTTTCTCTGCCTCTTTGTTCAAAGTTCGAACCACCTTCGCAGTATGCCTTTGCTTTGCTTTACCAATTGCAGCTGTAAAAATATGATTTCCATTGAGTTTTTTTTTTTTGGCGGAGTCTATCAAATGTCTTCAGAGGCGCTGGAAGGACCTGGACTCCGGAAAATTGACCAGAGAGTGGAGCGGAGTTTAAAAGATCTCCAAATTCTCCACCTATGTCAGACAAACGTTAAAGCCAATGTATAAAGTAAAAGCACCCTTAACAACCGTTGTCCCAGAAAGGAAAAGTGGCCCACAAGCAGAAAACGAGGCTACCCCAGTGATGCATGAGGCAAGTTCCATCCCGACTAGTTGAGGCTCCGTCAACTTTCTGACAAGACTTAGTTACACCAGGATAATATCACACTAGGCTAGGCTTTCAGTATACGTTTGTCTTAGATCATGAACATGGATTCTGTTCATGAGGACACTATTTTTTCCGAATCCTAGTCGTCTAATAGCTTCGGGGGAAAAGCGCGTGTCATTGAAAGCTGTGTGATGGAAATCGCGTGAAAACATTCCTTTGTTCACTTTCTTCTGAGCTAATTGGCCGGGAATCTGGACAGAGTGTGGAAGATACATTCTCATATATATAGAGTCAAGGCGTAGTACTTAGCTTAACTTTGAGTCCTCTTACGATCCCATTTCCTATTCCTTTCTTACGTCTCCATCTCACAAATACTATGTCTACATTGTCACCCGAAATCCAGGAAATCATGTGAGTTCCTTCACACAAGTTTTTGCATATTATTGACCGTCCGTTTTCTGAAGTGATCTGTATGATCAGTGGGAAGCTGCTGGATGGGAGTGGAACAGTGGTGATTTGTACAATGTGCCGTAAGCTTGTATTCTCAGTCCGGGATTTTTGTGATAGACTCACAAGAGTGGCACAGTATCCTCGCAGATGATTTCGATGCATTTAAGGACGTCGACCACGCGTTAGAGGGTCCATTCGACCCATGGTACACCAACTTTCCAGTAGCATCTCATGTTGAATCATCGACCGACATGGATTCTTTATCCACTATACATCCCACTGTACAGGAACAGTGCCACCCCATGCATATGGCAGCCCTCGGTCCCGACTCTGCTGTGGAGACTTCGCCTTGGTGGCTAGTCGGTTCAAGTGATCCTGGAATGAATATGGAGGCGGTCGGCTATCAAGAGACTTGGTACATGCATCTGGTAACAACGGCGCTGGGAAACTTAGACTCACTTTTATGCAGGGAGTACGAGTCCAAAATCGCACCGGCGTCGTCGCATTTATCCATGTATATCCAGAGCCCTCTATGTGGACCTCAGTATCGCGGTGGTTTCATCCACAGCAGCCATCCCAATGGATGCCGGAGTCGGCGTCGCAGGGAAGCGAGATACCATCCATATCGGTACGCACTACAGGAAAGTGAGAATTGTTCATTTGGCGGGCATCCGTACGTGCACATATTTTCCTTTTGTCCTGACACGTTAACTTACCGAAGGCCTGACACAGATCCAACGGATTCCCGGCCAACTACTCACAAAGTGAAACACGTTTATCTCCGGACCAAGCTATACAGTGGAATGCCACTGGAATAACATTGACGGAGAACGTGGCAGTTGAGCAGCTGGGGAGGTCCCCGCACGGCAGCTCGGCCACACACCGTCAAAAAAATGATCCTTCTTCTGCCCAGATGGAGCTTTGGACCTCCGCATCGTCGACAAGTGTCCAAGATGCGAATCAAAGGACTTAGCCACGCCGCAAGAAGGTCCCTTCAGTGGGCAGGGAATATTTCGAAGCGGCCCTCCTTCACGCCGATGGTCAGTGCAACCATGTCAATTCCAATGGGGTGCGCTGCAAAATAACATCAAAAAAGTCAAAAAAGATGTTAAAAAACAAAACCCAGGAAGACAATGACAAGAACAAGAAGATTGCCAACCACTGGCTAAACTGCCACGCAGTAGTGGAGGTAATTAAACTCCACAAGAAAACTTTAGACTTCAAAAAGTGCACCATCCTGAAGTCAGCCAAGATGGTGAGCATCACGGAAGAATACTGCTTACGATGCCCCATCAACGACTGTGGCTGTGAATTTGTCGACATATCCAGCTTCAACATCAGGAAAAAATGCCATAAGTTCATAGAGTTATATAGACCAAATAGCACCCATACCTCCATAGACAAGTCCCCCATTATATAGCTCCCCATAGCCCCCGGCTGTCACACAGTAGCAAGTTATAGCCCTAGGCGCCCACATGATAGCACCATGTAGTCTGGTAGAGCGTGGACTTGGTGTTGGATAGCATGGGATAGGTGTGTGCATTATAGCACACTATAGGTCTATGAGTAGCTATCTACTGAGTGGTTGCTGGAGTGGTTGGTTGTAGCACTAGCCAATATACACAGGCAGAGAAATACAGAGGAAGAACATGTTTATTGGGGGAGGCAGTACAGATACATGTCTCATGCATCAATCAAACAAAATGTTGAAAATTTAGTTACCGGCACATCTAATCTCTAGTGGTTTACTCTCCTCCCACAACAGCTTCATATTCTGCCATTGCCTATAAGGCTGCTGTTTTGAAATGGTTGGCCATACGTCTTGTAAGGCATGGTTGTTTAAGAGTGTCGGCCTGTCTGCTCAATGGTAAGTGAACGAGAGAGGGTGGTTGCAAGAAATGATCAGGCACACCAAACTTTGTCATGCACATGCTGTTGAAGCCATGTGGGAATTGACCCAGAGCACATGTGCTTGGCATTTCTCCAGGCTAGCCAGATGTTCTTCATGAATCTCCTGGTAAGATTGCTCCATAAAGTCCATGGCTTCTTACCAATGATCTTCATCTGCGGTCTTCAATCTGTGACAGTGGCAGGCATGAGTATTAGATAATACGTAGCATGTGACCATACCACTATCTCGTTGGAGCTTCTAATTGGGTACAGTTGTCATCCACCATTCTCGGTGCCTGGGCCTGTTCAGTACACTGGATTGCAGGGCAGTAGGTGCCCTCGGTGCCACTGCTATTTGCAGTGCCATTACTGTTTGCAGTCTCATTTGCATTTGCAGAGTCCGAGTCGGTGACATTGGCATTGTTGTTGCAGATCAATGCACTTTCTTTTCGTCACCCGGTTGTGTGGATGGTTGGGGTGCAGACATTGCACCTCAATTGCATGTCTGAAGCATGCAGTGTCATCTCTATTCCAGGCCTCGATCATGAGGAGGATGGAACTAAAGCTGAAAATGGTTGCACCGACAAAGCCCATCCAGTCCGATGCAACAGGTGTTGCTGCATCAGACATGACAAATGGGAAGAAGACCAGGAAGCCATTCACGACCCAGACCACAGATCTGACAGTGAAGAACTGCAGCAGTGCACCATGAGATGAATGTCAGAAAATGCATGCACACACCATGGCGACCCACCACCATATATTTCAGTACTCCAACTTGCGCATCCTGGTGATACACCCCCACACACTTGCGGTGTTGTTCACGCCCAGGAGGGAAGGCTTGTTCCATGCATAGTAAGTAGTTTGATATGAAAGTAAGATGAAGAGGTGGACATGGCTGTCAGGGTTGAAAATAGTTGCATTCCAACCATTTCACTAGTCACGTGGATGTTTAGGGTTGGTTCATTTGGACTTAGAGAAAATACAGAACTTAGCGTCTATCTGGATTCTGAATGCTAACATGTCCAGCTCTCATGTAATGAAAGTAGAGCAAGCAAGTATGGGATAAAACAGTCCCAAGGGGGCTCTATGTTATTTGAACCCAAACATCTATGTAGCTAATAAAACATATGAGAAATCAGTTTGATGTTAACAAAACAGGTGATGCAAATAAACAAACCTGCTAGGTTATGAATCAAGGTGGGACCTGGGCCAGCTATGTGTCTGAGACCTGCTCATAATGTGAGACATGGGTGCTGACTTTAGTCTAAGCCACGATGAGAGAGCATGCTTGTGAGGCTAGATATTCGCAGGGTTGCAAAGTTGTACCTGAGGAGAATTCAGGAACAAACTTACCATGGCAATTGTGTCTGAAAGAACATATAGAACACTGCTGTGGTGCTAGTATTATAGAATAACTTGGGGGTGGTCCAGGCAATATTGAGCTATAGAGTAACCCGATGTGGCTATAAGAAGCTATAGAGGACAACCATATGACAATGAGGGGATATAGAGGACAACAGTGTGGCAATGAGGAGCTATGAGGACACACACTCACCCCGCATCACCAGGAACATCTGGGATAGATCCCAGCGGAGCTACAAGCCATGAGATAGGCAACCTGGTGCTATCTACTTTTGGCACAGGGCTATTCTGCATTTGCGCTTTTTCCTGACGAAGAGGCACATTCAGACGAACATTGCGCCTCATGGGAGGGAAAGGAGTGACACTGAAGCCAATGTTTTAGTCACCTTAGTTAAGCCAAGGAGATTGAGGCCATTAAATAACCCCAATAATGGAATGGAGGAAGCTGTCTGGAGGCTCCTTGAGGCGAGAAGGCGGATTGTACATGATGGAATTTGACTACAATTGTTCTCATCTTTTTGTGCGCATTGGTTGTACTTGAACTTGACTCTTATATCAATGGAGGTACTTTCGAAGAGAATAAAACTAATGCTTGAATGTATGTATTTTTGTGTGCAGTGCTTATGGTTATTGACACTATCTTACTGATATTATTGCACTAATTCGAGAAAAGAGATAAACCATGAGATTACATGTACCTAATGACACCTGGGCCACTTTGAAAGAAGAGCTGTGAGTACCTATGCCCAATGTTGTGTCACCCAAATATTACACGCTAAGCTTATCCAAACAGTCTAATTTGGACTATTCATACCAAATGGAACCCAAACAGCTGTTAACACTGATTTCAAGTTAAGTTACCAATTCTTCCATATCCATGGTCTCATTTTTTTGATCACCCAGCAAGTATGATATAACCCCAGACGGTGGCCTCGGTAGTTAGTATCGTGCTACTTCAGTCTGACAGCTTCATAACATACAGATAATGTAAATCATAAATAGGTATTTCACAGGTCCAGCTAGCTATGAGAGTTCACATGCACAGATGTCCTCTGTTTTGTAAAATAAATAAAAACCAATGTGGATCTCGATCAATGATCACAGAGACAATTTTCTTTCAAATTTTCACCACACTGCAAAGGAGGATCTAACATGAACCTACAGCAGTGTTGAATATTCTCAAGCATTCAGATCACCTCAATGCAAGTGAACAAAGAGACTTTTCTGAGACTTGGCACAGAAAGGTGTTTCAGCTGGAACTGTGGAACCAGGGTGATTCCGAAGGCTGATTTGGATATACAGGTTAAAAAACAAGTCTTGGCCTGGTCAAAAACTCACCGGGGAAAAACAGCTTTAGATGCGCAGCTTACCTGGGAAGTGCATGTAGTTGAATATGTGGATTTTGTTCACAAAAAGATGCATGTTCACGCAAGCTCAAAAAACGCTCTCCCACATGCACTTCCCAGCAACATTCCTCTTTTTGGACCGTATTTTCTGCCTCCATCATATTTACATGTCCAAAAGCGCAAGACAGACCCCATAGCCCCTCAAACTGCATATATGAAGCCTCTTACCATCATACATCTGTTTTATTATCCGGAGCTTGAAGAGGCTGGCTGTCCAAACTGTGGGTCTAAAGAGATAGTTTGGGAAGGTTGGACCAGCATGGGAGCCCGTGAAGTCCATGGCGTAAAAATGGAAGAAGTAGCCCTGGGACGACAGTTGCAATGCAAAATTTGTGAAACTGAACACCAGAGGCTTAAAGGAGCCAAAAAGGAGGGGGCGTTCAGTGGGATAGTGCCGCTGTATTGCTTTGCATCCACAAACAATTTGTTTTGGTTGAAATGGGAGCATTGGTAGATCCCTGGTGAGTGTAAATCTTTCTCGCTGACTTGCATGTCTAGAAGAGGAAATATAGATGGAATCCCACATTTTTTCAAGAGATGTGCTGTAACGAGGGACCTGTTCGACTTGATTGTTGAAATGCATCCTAAAACAACTTCAGCAGGTCTAGCCGAAAGCATAAAATGTACATACAGCTGTTTTTCATTGAATATAAACTATAACAGGCTCCGGATTGCAGAGCTCCATTTGTTGAGATACAAGCGACAAATGCTTGCTTATCTATGAGTCTTTGAAAGCACTCCAAGCCATATTTTTTGGCCAAAGAGATTGGCATCTTTTTCTAATCCTTACAGCCGTGATGGATACAATGACTCATCCATCAGTGATGAAATGATATCTGAAGTATTCTTAGAGTTCACGCAGAAGACTCGCCAAGCAGAGTCTGAGCAATATCTTCATACACTTGTAGGTGAGTGGAAATTCACACATTAGATCCAAACTTGTTCAGATTACATAGCACTTCTCTTTTTTCTTCTAGGTATTTGTATATCTATGGATCAAACATTCAGTGCTGCTGGGAAGGCTACAACAACAAACAAGTCCAGTGCTTGATTCAAAGCATTCTGCTGTGGTGTTCTCAGTGTCCTAAATGAATTGAATGAAATAATCTCTTGGGTAATTTATTTTACAATCTAGTGAATTCCTTGTTATCTAATACAGCCGGCTTTCCAGTGTTTCTGTCAGACTCAATCAAATGCAGAAATCAAAGAGATATTGGAAGGGCTCAAGTCTTGGTACTGCAAGCTCTCCGTCCATTTCCCAGAGATGGCAGTGGTAGACAACTGCTGTCATGCCCATGCACCATGTATTACAACATTTCCCGAAATAAAGGTTGTGCTTGATGTTTATCATTTTCTTATGAGGTTTGTGATTTCCATTGTGGTGCCGACATAAAACTCCACTGATTTCCAAAGATATCTCGGAGTTATAGTGCAGGGTATGCACAATCCTCATCGGTCAGCTGTGGCCAGGGACATCACCGATGCAATCCTCAAGACCCATGCTGGTAAAGAAACAAAAGCCATATATTATTCACAAAATGAACAGGAGATTCATCTACAAGCAGCTTATGACAAGTGGGCTACACATGGAGTTTGGTCATCAAGTGCATCTAAAGTGTGTTTACATGCACAACTTGCACACATTTTGTTAATTGGTTTGCTATTGTCACTAGGTCCATGCAGATCAGATGTCTCATGTCAAAAAAGGTTGTCTTGCCCAAACACGCCAAGACATCAGCTCTGACGGAAGCCATATAGAAGGATCACACAAAGGTTGGAATTCTCTCCAATGATCTTTTGCAAGTGGTTTGGAAATGCTAGCAGCACTTGCACATGATTTCTTCCTCCATCGAAACATACATATTGCTACTGATTGTTCTTCACCTTCACCTTTTGTCTGCTCGACATTTGGCTCACACCATGTGAGACTTGTCAGTCAAGTTGCACAAAAGTGGAACACTCTTCTGATAAAGGAGAAGCAAGATATCCAAGCTTTACTGTCTCCACTTCCAGAGCTACATGATGTCTGCAGCGGCGAGCACTTTGGGCTAGTCAGATCAGAAAACACATCGACATTTTCAGGGTTATTCAAGGAGGAAGATGAAGAGGTTCTAATTGAGTTTTCCAGTGAGGATACAAGCACATGCGATGCATGGTTAAGCACTGAACAGACTACATCTATGTCTCATTATATGAACTCTGCTGCCGAAACTCTCAACGCTAATGGATATTGGAATCACAGCTATTTAAGATCCACATTCAGAGCTTACATGTGACCCCCTTGCCTTGGCATCTTCCTCATCATACCCTATGTATTCTTTCAATTCATCAGTATATAACAAACAAGACAACTCAGCTGCTCCTATACAGGGAAGCGAAACTGTGGTAGGTGATGGTCTATGAAGCATATCAGTTATTAATACCACATATCTAGCTGTCTAAATTACATACAGATATAACATGTCTTCAGAACTTCGTAGCAGCAGTGCCAAAGCCAGATACAACGGAGTTCTGCTATGCAGTCTCAAAAGATGAAAATGTGGTGAGTGCTTATTTGGTATGTCAATAATTAACCACTCACAGATTTTATATGTATCTCACTGCTCTGCAATCATCAGTCTCAGAAAGTGGGAGAGAAATGGAAAACTGACGACATCCAAGAAGGATCCTCAAAGCGACTGATGATGGAACATATGCAATCCAGCTCAAAGATTGTACGTTTGTTGGTTATTCCCCCCTTACAGTATGTCTTTTACAAATACAATTACGCAACAGCTCTTGCATGAAAATAAACCTGTGCACAAGTTCTTCCTCTCACAAGATCCAGAACCGGTGGTCACTCCACTAATAGCAAGCAGCGCACTGAGCAATACTTATGCAGCTTTGCAGGCAAAGCTTCCATCTCCACGGTTTAGTGGTGCCACACGTTCCAAGCGTATATTTGCTATCACAACAGGTATCCTTCCAGCCGCACTCACTATTGGCACAGGTGACAAGTTCTTCCTATTCATGGATTTACGTGCGGAAAACCGATGGGTCTCCTATGGAATGACTGCACAGAAGTGGGTTAATGCTACCACAGAATACAACATTTGTTGGAAACACAAGTGTCAGGAGAATGGCACAATATTCGTGAGCAAAAACCCCCGTGCACTTATTGAGAAATTGGGCGAGATGGAGATAAGGATCACCGAATGAATCCAGAAAGATGATTACAAAAGTACGTTGATACATATTCATTTGTAATTTACGTGCTCAGCAGAATGCTATAGCTATGAAAGGGGATGAGAGTTTTTGGAGAAAACACTGTGCCATTGTTCCACTTGTCAAGGTCTCTCCAGAGACTGGTAAGGCAAAAAAGGTGTGAATTAGAATTATAACAGTCACACAGGTCTCACTAATACCTTCCTATTACAGCGCAAACTACAGACATGCACTCGGTGCCATACACTTATGTACCTGGGTCCAACTGGAAGTCCTGATAATCACAAGAAGGAGTTTTGCTCAGACAGTGGTAGCGTTAAATTTCGAGATGCACTGTGGCCACAACCTGCTGGAGTCTTCGTCAAGGGTACCAGTTTCGACATATCTGCCTTCTTACGCACCATTCGGGAGATTTACGAGAAAATTAATGCTCTAGTCCCCATTCCGGTCACTATGGAGAATGAAGCTTTCGTGAGTTTACTCATGAAAAGGTTGGTGATTGAAGAGGATGGGACAGGCCTCTTTGAGCTGTTCTAAAAATTAAAGGTGATTGGAGATGAGACATTAATCATAGAACGAGAGGGGAGGCGACTACTGAAGGTTGAATCACTTCAGAATTAGCACTGGTAGAAGCAGTTCTTTTCTTCATTTTTTAATTACATGTGTGATAATTTGTTATTTATACTCTATATGATATACTCTTACAAAATGAGAATGCGAGCTATGGACTGGAGGGAGAGTCGGCCTGTATGCGAAAACCCTGGCTTGAGTGAGCTGCGGGATCAAACAAACCCCTGCCCTTTTCCCTTGAGGAGAGGGCCTTTGAAACCCCTTCAAATCACCAATTTTTCATAAGATTCACAGCGGTAAGTCACCCAAAACATCAAATTATTAATAGTTGTCAGACAGTGTCTCAATCCAATCTGTGGAGCAATGAGAGGGCAGAGACCTCCACAGACCGACATACGGCTACGACGCACATGAACATCCACAGCGCCGCTTGCTCCACAAAAAACGTCTCAAAACCCCTGTTAGGTTTCACAAACAGTCCATACCGGTTTGTTTGTAACGAAGGACGTGAGATGTAGTTACCGTATATCGACGAAACGATGCAATGCCAACGTACGGCCCGGATGCATCTGTACAAACAACCTCCAACGAAATCGTGTCGTACGGATAATATACTAGTAATAATAATAATAATAATCTTGCTCGATGTGCCCACATCATGGTAACAAGAGTTTGGCTACGGCCGTATGACATCCCAGTGTCTCAGTGTCGCTCCACAGCAAACAAACCACAACTGATTCGTGTCGTACGGATTATATAGTAGTAATGCTCGTGTAATAATTAAGTAATCTGAACATATCAAAATTGTCATCACAAACTGTGCAAGACTACTTTGCTTTCATAGACGGCGACACAGTGGATAGTGGCTGCTCAACCTCTGGGAAAAGCACTTTGATAACATCGAAGGAACTGGGCTTACCGCCCAGTTGAGCCCGTGCCACTGCCGCTTCGTGTTCATAACAATCTCTGGCTTCCGACCATGCATCCAACTCCTGCCGCGTGAAATCTTCATTTTCGTCTTCATCTTCACAAAGGCTTGGGACCTCATCCATATTTTCGTCCTGGACTGAACCTCCCGCCTCACGGCCTTCTGGCTCATTTCCAGTATGTCCCCGATTGGATGGAGTTTTCGGTCGATCTTTCATCCGCCACTTAAATGTCGCCAAAGAGTGCGCCGCATAGGATGGGACGTGATTGGCAAATTCACGAGTCATGTCGCCTACACAGCGATGTCAGAGCCTGCGCAAAAAAAAGAAGCAGCGAAGGAGGTCAATAGGGTCTTTCAGGTTAAGCGTCCCCCCAGTCGTTGTCTGACCAATCGCAATGCGGTGCTCCTTCAGAAGTTTCAGCTTGTACATCTTACGTGTATTATCAGACTCATACGCGCCTTCCACCATGAGGCATAGATACAAAACTGGCCTTGGTCTACAGTTGCCCCATATAAAATTGCATCTGCCAATCCAATTGCCTTGCGTTGACATTGTGCGGTGGTCAAATCCATCATCAATTGATGTCGAGAAGATGTAGAGGAGTATCGCTTGTACTCTGCAGGGAAAACGATGATGGACGTTACTTCAGGGCTATTCACATAGCTAGAGGCCCATTGTGATTCCTCGAGGATGTCCACAACCGACTGATTAGTCAAAGTTCCGATAATATGAGCTGCAAACCATTTTCGTCGAATGGTGACTATGGCATCTGCGACGGCATTAGGACGGACGAGGATCGCAGGATCGGGTTTTGGCGCCACGAAAGTACGAGAATCTTTATCAAATACGACAGAACGACTGAGGCGTAGTCTAGCCTCGAAACTGCATTCTTGCGATTTAATGACCCTTCTTCGAAGAAATGAAAAATGCTTACATAACATCATGCTCCGTATCATTCCCTGGTAAGAAAGCGCAGTCCAGCAGGTCATCGATGCCTTGTTTTTGTGACAACTCTTTGCTGTAGACTTCACAATCTTGTGGTGAGCATAACTGAGGTTGGTCCAAACACGGGCTATTTCCTCAGTATCTCCGTCCTGGAGCTCCGAAAGATTGCTCGAGGCCCATTGCTGTATAGGCCGTTGAAACGAATTGATACGACTGGAGGCGATTCCTTCCTCGTCTCGAAGCTGAACTTGTTAGTAGAACAACTTGAAAGAGAAAAACAGAGTGTACCTCCAGGAGAGAACGCGGCGGTTTGAACACCAGGAGTGTGCCTAAATCGTTTTTGATGTGAGGAGGAACGAATCCACCATGTATTAATCCAATAGCACCGCCCCAGCTTGCAAATGCCCTTTCTTTCTTGGCTAGTCTAAAGCAAGAGTTGATTATTGGCGTCAATAAGATTTAAACCGAAGGGACTGAGCTCACGATGAAGGAGCAAGAGACCTGAACTAAAGGGTCAACAATGCACAAAGAATGCACGCAAGGTACTTACATGGTGCGATGGTTGATTGGTAAGGTGTAATAGAAGTCGGCACTATGGGCGCTTACAGTTACTGTTACGATTCCCTAAGATAGGCGTCACTTAGTCCCAGCTAACCATAAGCGCCCATTATATCAGCATTAGGTTAGGGTTATTGGGCGCTTAAACGGTCAATATGGTAGAGGTCGAAACCCCATTTGCTATATCTATGGTCCTACTATCTTGCTACTTAGTAGACTTCTCTAAACTCTTCATCAGAGTGTCTGGGAGCACTCTGTGCCTATGGAATCTTTTGTTTGCCCAAGCAGCCATTGTACCATCTAGTCCAGACCGGTATGCATGCATAAATTGTGCAGAACAGTTTGCGTATGTGTAATGAATCAGCCTCGGGGCAAGAAGCCAGCTTGTTGCATACCTACCTCCGAATCTTTAATATATCAACACTATCAAGGGATTCCCGCACATTCCGTTCCATCTGTGCTTCATTACTTGTCGGAGGCAGCATTCGATACCTGTATTTTGCAGCACCCCAACACTGCTCAATGAAGTTAAGCTCACAGTGGAACTTTGGGTAAAAAAAGGCAATATGCCCATGGGACTCTACCAGTTCCACAAGTGCTGATTTTTTGTGCCACGAAGTCCTGCTGATTAAACAGTATTTGCTGGCAGCAGCAAGCAGCTTTGGTGTTTTCGCACTTGAAAGCAGGGCACTCGGCCCACTTATCTGATTCCTCTGTAAAGCCACGTTCCTCAAGAATCAACTTCATCCCTTTGAAGTAACCTGGTGTTGTGGGATGATCATCAGGAAAATAGAATTCTTGTGGTTGGCCGTTTGGAAGTGTGCCATTCCGCATCCGACACTTGCCATTTTTCCCGTGCCAATGCTTCGCGAGTTTAGGCATGTACTGAGCCGACAAAGCATTATCAGCTCGCTTCTGGTGTCCTGGTGCATTATCAAACCTGAAAGCTGCAACCGCGGTCCCTGGGTAATTATCTTCAAAGAGCTCGATGGCACGCTCAGTCTGTGCACAGAGATCTGCACAGTCAAAGTAGCCATCTCAATTTTTGCCTGCATGGAAAATAACTCTAGCTTCTTGTGAACTGTAATAGTAATAAATTGGTGAGTCTCTCGTGATTGCAACTGCATTTGAATCACTGACCCATCTTTGGATTTAAGCCAACCCAAGTCAGGAGAACAGAAGTCTGAAACCATCAGTGAGGTTCCTTCGCCTTTGCACACAGGCTCCGGTTTTTCACTGATATGTACCCAGCGCATCTTGCGACGATCATTTGCATAGAACGTTGATTCGTCGTGTGTTACCAGAACCACCTGCTTCTGCTGAGGAAATGTAGGCATTCCTCGAGGGTATGATGGTTGGTTATCCTTACTCCATGTCATCATGCGGTCTTCAATGCCAGCCCAGAAAGGCAGGAACACTGCCGTGCGATACTCCACAACATCGGCACGTTCGTGATCGTCAACATACATGCCGTTTTGAGGCTTTCCATATCGATACTCCATGGTATGCATCTACCGCTGAGCGGTACACTGACTCAGAGTTTTCTTCAGCCCGAGGTGTGTTTTCACCTCTGGATGGTCCAGGTAGCGGATGATATCCATGGCATGCAGGTATGTTTTCCCTAAAGACCAAAGGTGCTAGTGGATCTCAGAGGTGAGATCTTCGTCTTCTAGCCTCGAACGCCTGTGCTGACCATATAAACTTGTGGGCAGCTGCTCATTGTCTTCCAGATATTCCCACACCCACATTTGCAGCGACCGTGCAAGTCCAGCGCCCTTTCCTGCTGCAGTTGCTGCCAACAGTGAGGCTTCGTGCCATGTGGGTCCATTGGCCGATGAATACAACCTCAGGAACGCCAACATCGCAACCAAACGACCACAAAAAAGCACATCAAGCTGTGGGTCTTTCGAACGTTTCGAAAGACGCTCGACGGCTGTGGCAAGAACGTCGCTTTTGGGATGTAGAGGGTGATGACGCAGGCTGCGGGATATTTCAGATACGGCCTTTTTTTTCATCTTATTTCGAGCCTGTAGCGGGTGGCGGCGGCGGCGGTGGTGGCGGCAGTACGCCGTCACGTTTGACTTGTGCCGCCACCTGCTCGCCATGCCTGATCGCAGGGACAGCGCTGCCCCTGCCCAGTCGTTCCACCTGTGTTTCTGTTGGCATGGCAGAGGGCTGTAGTTGTGGACGCGCAGTCCCTTGGATGGCGACACCGTCGTCTTCTTCATCTTCCTCATCTTCCTCCTCCTCCTCCACCTTCTTTTTTCCTTCTTTTCCCTCTCCCTCCTCTTCTTCCTCCTCTTCTTCCTCGTATCGCTGCCCTGCAGCACTGGACGCAGGTGTTTGTGCGATGTTTTCTTTCGCAAAGAACATTGCGATATGCTTGTAACTGGCAGCTCGGAGGGCTTTCGTATTTTGCTTTGTTTTTTTGGCATGAGTGGTCTTAGTGCGAGGCGTGGTGTTTCCGAGCCGCTTGTACCACCAGGAGTGAGTGGCCGAGTGCAAATTTTTGACGAATTGATTCATACCGTCATTCATTTTGGAAATAAATATGAGTAATTGAGCTTCATTTCGAACTTCCAAAGAATCCGCAAATGAATTCACAGATAGGCTTGATCTTGAATCTTCGCTGTTGACTGACCATGTGTGGAAGGAGTCGGAACTGTTGCTCCTGGCTGAACTCAAGCTGCAGACTGTCTCTTCCTCAATCTCTTGATTGGGAAATGTACAGATATCTGAGGAAATGCTTGTTTTTAATTTCTATGAATATAACTCAGTTGACTACGAGCAAAACCGAGCATTAGATGGCACCTTGACAGCATGGTGACCCAAATTCTTCAGCCTTCTCTTTACTCCAGCCTTCCTAGGTGCCATATAAGACAAAATTAAGGCTTTTAGGTGCACTGGGTAGGCTCTATGAGTTCCTTTTTGCATGGTGGAAGCCTCTCGGGAATTGCTGGATTGCTTATGTAAGTGGCCAATTTGGCCACTCCGAAAATACATTATGTGCTCTAGCTACTGGGGAAGCCATTTGGGAGATTTTGGTGCAATAAAAAAAGTTTGGCTCCATAACTTTTGGTTGAGACTATAATTATCAAAACTGATTCCATAGCATTGTACTTCATTGTATTCTAATCAATTATATGGTGACAGTTTGTCTTAAAATGTTGTGTGTCGGGGACAGAAGTCAGGCTGCTGCAGTGGCTGCCACGGGTGCTTATGGTTAGCTGAGACTAAATGGCATCTATCTTAGGAGGACAAAGTCCGACAGGAATCATTCGTACCGTCCTGTAGGATATTAAAAGTTCATTCGCCTTTCTCTATTGCCGTTCCCACGAATAGAATTGATTTGACTTTTTTGTTCCCACGATTTAAATTTTGAAGTTCCCACACTCAAGATAGGGTTTGCTAGTTCATGATGGTCCTAATTTGGTATCAGCTGTGACCGAAAATAGCCCGGGGATTTTCTGTACTATCACACTTCACCCACTATCATTTAGGAGCTGGTTTGTTGCAGTTAAGCTTTTCTGTGCATAGCAAGACAACTTCCCTTTACAGTTTCTTACACCATGCTTTCCTTTTAACGCTAGACCTTGAAAGTGATCATGGAAAAATGGTCACGTGATCGTATTATCTGTGATCCTACCTATTTATAGACTATTGGTATAAAATTGATAGACATGCAAAAAAAAAAGAAAAAGCAATACTTCCTTTGTGTGTAGGATAAAATGAACCCTAGTGATGGCATATTGGAATTAAAAGCTAGTTCTATTGTCAATACACCACCCACTGCCTATACTGTTAGCTGACTGACTCCAACCTCATGGATGCATAATGACTGTGGTTCGAAATAGAAACACCCTGCCCACAGATCCCACATAATTTCTTATGGAGACGATGAGGGTCTTGCATTGACATACCACTAGTGCGTCTGCGAGTACAGTGTGCAGATGGCTACTAGTGGACCCCACTCTCAAAAGCAAGAACTTGTACTCAAACCAGCACCATCCAAGTGCAGTCCATCTTGAACCTGCTAATTGTTCCTGCCCAGAATGAGTCCCAGCGTGAGGATCTGTCAACCTACAACCATGCCGCTTCAAAATACCAAATAAAGGGCATTATAATCATCATTTTGTTCACTACAAATTCCTGAAGAAAAAAAAATTTACATTTTGGATGTTTCTTTTGGGTGTTCTGTCAATGGGACAAACATTACAACATCGATCTATCTGTTTATGAGCAATCACATTCGTGATAATCAAATTCAAATCAATAATTTTTATGATTGAGGGGCCTGTGTGCAAAAAGCAAGGTGGTCCAGGTGTTCTGCAATCGTTTGTGCTTAACCCATCTAATTACGTAACGGGATGGGAATCCAATCCCGTTATGTAATGAGATTGGATTCCCATCCTGTTACATAATCACTTTTCCTCGTACCGTGGTCGGTGTCATTCTGTATCTTCAACCTCGTGTCACAATGACCTATGCCTATCATCTGGATCTATCCATATGCAATGGAGGTATGTGTTTTTCACCCATATGCGACTTCCTCCTGATCTATCCTTCACAAACGATCACATCTGCCAAGGCAGTGGCGGGTCTTGAGTCTTGACTGCTGCACACGTACATCCTGCCACGGCCATGAATGTTTGCTGTACTTGTTAGGTGCGTCAGGTTAGCTTCAGGTTAGCTTCAGGGTGGGTTGCGATGCTTGGTGTGTGTTTGTCTAAATGCATGTCAAGTCTACCTCACTTTTTTGACTGGGAGCTCGCACTGAGTGCTACTGATGCTTCCATGCTCTTAGGCATGGAGTACTGGTAGTTGGTGAGTCACACTGCACGTCCCTCATTTGTTCTTTATTTTTTAGCATCGGTGGCTTTGCTGATATCAGAGATATATTGAGGTATGTTGAGCCATCCATTGCTATCCAAAGGTATGTGTGTCTATCCACTTCAACACTGAAAGGTATGTGGTTCTACTGCGGTGTCAAAAGGTATGGATCCGTTCAATGTGATAACACACGGTATGTTGATTGTGAAAGATGGCCATTTTCTTCCTGTCAGACCCGAGGTAAGTCAGGGTGGCCTGAAGATGTGTGTGGTACTTGGTGTTGTGTGCCTAGACACCTTGTGTGCATGCAAAGTCGCCGTGGCATGGCCTATATCCACCAGCACCAGGTGCCACACACACCTACATGCACCATTGCTGCCACTGCTGCATGCATGTGGTATTTCACTTAATGTTACATGTAGTATATTCACTAGCACCAGGTGTCACACACTTGCATGCGTCTTTGCTGCCACTGCCATGTGCATGTGGTATCTCACTTGATGTCAAAGGTGCGTTCACTGCAACACAAAGGTACATGATACAAAGGTATGTGGGTACATCCAGTGTGATTCCAAGATGTATGTTGGGTGTGACTATGAGTGATCTTCTCCCTGTTAGGTGCAGCCATTGATACAGTGGGGAGTCCTCGCTCACGCCCGTGCATGTCCGACTACAGCCCACCTGTGACAGATGTTAACACAAAGGGGTGTTCTTGGACTGCTCTTTTACTTCAGTGCTTGTGTTTTAAAAGATGCAATGCTTTCCCCCTCCCGGCTTTGTTAACACACCTTGGTGTTTTTGTTGTGGTTTGTTCTGCCATTGTATTGCTTGCATAAATTAACACCCAAAAATAATAGAAATGCCTCTCAGAGAGGGAGTTGTCATGCTGTACCGTCCCTTATTCATCTGCTCTCCCTCTTGACCTGCTCACGTTGTGTGAAGCGGTATTGAGGTGAGGCTGCTAACACTAGAACAGTAAATAGTCCATGAAGTGGAGGATGACGCAAGTCCTTATATAAACAGCTTATCACTAATGGGATGGCATAAGGTGATTACATAACGGGATTGGATTCCAATCCTGTTACATAATCTGATGTATGATTGATCACATGACAATGTCTCCATGCATGACGTGGCTCCTCTGTCAACTACGACATGAGACTTATTGATCGCAGGTATCTCACCCAGATTCATTATGCCATTGCTATAGGAGGGACCTGTAAGCATGCTGTTTCAGTGAGCGATGCTCTAGTCTTACGATTGTGTTCCAGCACAGGTGTACAAAGCAGTGGATTTGAAGACTGCAGAGTTCTGTGTCGTAAAGGTGACTCGTGATTGACCGAGCTTTTGGAGAGAGGTGCTTGCTTATGCACGATTACGGAACATCCGGGGCACCCCAAGGCTTCTGTGGTATGGCTGGACTTCTGAAGGGTTTATTATGGTTTTGCAAGGCCTGAGGGCCAATTTGGGAAGGCTGATGGCAATATGTC
>MU134750.1:4990-18503 GCA_015039355.1 Ramaria rubella
TTTTTTACTTCCTACTCTTACTCCTCTACAAACCCGACTATATACGTGGGAGATCACCGCGTATACACATGGAGTTCATGGACAGAAATTGTCAAGGGACGAGTCAGTACTCTTTTTACCACAAACCTACCACAGTAGGTAAAAACTTACTGGTTTCCTGTGTACACTGTGGCCATACACAAAGGGTCCGGACGACCTGTTCCTTACCCGTTCACACAAGATCGTCCACACCAGTCAAAGACGGTTTTTCGTGAAGTCTTAAGGTCCACCACAGTGGACAAGGGACGAGTCAGTACTCCTTTTACCACAAACCTACCACAGTAGGTAAAAAACTTGCTGGTTCCCTGTGTACACTGTGACCATACACAAAGGGTGTGGACGACCTGTTCCTTGTCCGTTCATACAAGGTCGTCCACACCAGTCAAAGACGTTTTTGTGTGAACTCTTCATCGACCCACACCCGGTTACGAAAACGTACCGTTCATGCTAAGGGACCTCCCTTATTTGGGTAGGTTAAGAGTATGTGAAGACATTTACTCACGTTAGTGAGTTTCATTATTACACCTACCATCGAAAGATAATACCTCATGGGTATGTGGGTCACCCACTAGGTGGACGGAGTTACTATTCCAGCGACGGGGTAGGTAATCTGTTTCGTGGGGTAGGTTTTCGTTGTAGATGGAGAGTAACTTGGTGATTCACCAATTTGTGAACACGGTGGTGGTGGGACCTCAAGGACCTTGTTGACCACCATCGTACACACTACGGACGTAACTGTACATCACAAAAGTGTCGTAGTAAGACTGTTCCTCTCGTTCTGACGATGAACGTCAGGAAGTAAACAGTATCACGTACTGTGTGGGGATTAAAAGTCCTGTACAATGTACGGTAACTCGTGAGGGTCTCTCTCATAGTGGTCGTTAGTCTCCGACACTACCTGTGGGAGGTAGAACTCCTACAACTGTATACCGAGACTAGTTTCCGGTAAGATGGTTTCTTTCTGTCTCGGAAAGAAACATAACAGAGGTTATATAAGAACCTCAAGTTGGTCACCCCTTTGAACGACCTTGGACGACCTTAGTCCTGTACGGGTGGGACGAGAGTAATTGACATTACTTTCGGAAGTTCACCTTTACCCTGGGGAGACAATGATGAGAGTTACTCCCATGGATCAACAACACGTATATACGACCTCAGTTGGACTGTTCCCGAGATGATTTATATCTCGAGATGAAGGTCGTCTTCTTCAAAATCTGAGAGTTGTCATGATCTTAGTCGGTCGTGACGTCTGAGAAGTCCGGTTCTATACGTTGGGAGGAGACCCAACCCATATAGTCGATCAGAGTGGTTTGGGGACCCATAATACTCCGAGACAGTAGACTACTAGTCCTACTAATTGGACCACCACGGATTCCCGGGACGTGGAGTTTTCATGGACGTGGGTCGACGTCTACGTAACGTGTACCTACAACTAGGATGTTACTTTATTATTCCCTTATGCACAATCCAACACTTATCATTCAATCTACAGTTGAAGGTTTATGGATCATGGTGGGTCCACCTTTCCTCATCCACACTCAAAGTGGGTTTGTGGGACGAGTGTGGTCTGGGAGCCTTCATTTCTTTTATTCTAACATTTCCTTTTGTTCCACAGTAGTATATAAGTAGCTAGGATTCGGTTGTATCACTTCAGTGCTTCTGAACGAAGACTGAAGTGAGAATATGCACCTTACACTGTATTCCTCATAGATAGCTTACTTTCTTTCTTGTACAGATCATTTATCTTTAGGTAGTTTTACTTATGCTATTGAGTGCTTCTGAACGAAGACTGAAATCATTTATCTTTAGTATTTTCACAGGTTATGGGCCCCGGCCTTAACTAAACAAATACATAACCAAGAACTACCTCAAACAAAAAATATGACAGACAGTTTCAAAATCCTCAGATACAATGAGTAGGAATGTTTAAACGAGAACGGTTCCAACTGGAATTTTTGGAAAACGAGGATAACCCCTTACTTGATAGGAACAGACCTATGGCCATACATTGACGGAACAATGGCCAAACCTGACATATCCAGGCCGTTCACTTAGCCAAGTGGATAAAATGTGATGCACAAGCCTTATCAACCATCCTCATGAATGTATCACCTAACGTTCAAGCAGGCCTAGACAGCTCTTCGTCAAAAGCAGCATGGGATGGTCTACTGAGCAGATATGCACAAGCAGATCCCAGATCCTATTGCACAGAATTTAGCACAAAATCGACTACGCACAAAAAGATACACTGAAGGGGGATCAGAAACATTACCTAGCCATATATTGGAATTACAGAAATTAAGGGAAGTCTGTGGAGGACTCGGTCTAAGTATCTTAGACTCTGAATTTGCCGGTATTATTACTCTCTCAATGCCATCTCCCTTCTGGGATCCAGTTGTAGGTTTGCTAGGAGGAACCCTAGATTCAAAAGTTGTCATTTCTCGTCTCACTACCAAATGGAGCCGGAGACAAGGACTCACCTCAACCGGGAAGGAATCCAACATAGGATTTCAGATGGGGGGAAGAATGTCATTCAGATGCGAGAACTGCAATAAATCTGGAGACACCAAGTCTAGATGCTGGGCTAAAGGTGGAGATCAAGAAGGACAGTACCCAGAATGGTTCAAAGGAAAACAAGACTCAAGGTCACCAAACATTGTGAAAACAATGACAGATTCCAGAATCATTTGGGCCTGTGGACTAAAAGGCAGCCCGGATTTATGGGTTGCTGACTCTGCAGCAACAGTACACGTTATTCCTAACCAGGAAGACTTTGTTCCTACCAAAAATTCGAGAAACATCAAGTAAACAAAGCTTTCGCCAAGAATGAAGTTGAGGCAGTCGGTTCAGGAGATATTCTGGCAGACATTGAAGAAGGTTACTCAAATTTGCCTGACCAATGTCATGCATGTACCTGAAGCAGATGGACACATTCTATCTTTAAAACTCCTGGATCAAAAAGGCTTCAGGTGTCGAATCGTTGGAGGTTGCATATACAGGATGAAGGACAAGGTCACAATCACAGATGCACGCCTAGGACAAGATTTATATGAAGTAAAGATGAAAATTAATAATCCCTCACACAAAATCACTGTGGCAGTCAAGAGAGATAATTTGGCCACAGACCTTAACACTTGGCATCGAAGACTAGGACACCTAGGGGACTCTATGGTAGAGAAACTCATCAACTCGAACATTGTTAAAGGGATGGACATCACAGACCCTCATCTAATGGGAATATGTGAAGACTGCATCATCAGGAAAATGGACGAGAAACCATTCATGAACAGAAGTGAACGGGACCCACGTTCATTTGGAACTTTGCACATTGACCTGATAGGCCCCATGACCCCCAAAGCAAGATGGTCTCATGCAAAGTTCTGTCTTGTAATTAATGACGACTGTTCAGGATTTGGGTTCACATTCAATCTAAAACACAAGGACGAATCAGCCAAAATCATCATCAATCTGGACACAACGATCAAAAATAAATTCCAAAAGTGAGTTCATTCCCTTAGAACAGACAATGGTGGGGAGTTCATAAATGGCGAACTACAAACTCACTGTCAAGATTGTGGTATTTCCATCATTACCTCAGTGGCTTACAATTCAGAGCTTAATGGACGTGTGGAAAGATGGAATTGAGTACTGGTGGAAGGAACAAGAACCATGCTTAAAGACTCAGAGCTTGTAAACGACTTGTGGGGAGAAGCGATTTTAACTCACATCTATATTCGCAACAGATGTCCATCAAGCATACACCCAAATAATATCACACCATATGAAAAGGTTCATGGATCTGCCCTGCATATAGGTCACCTCAGAGTCTTTGGTTCAAAATGCTTCATAAAAATTCCAGACAAAACCTGGACGAAACTAGAAGACAAAGCAAAAGAGTGTCAATCACTAGGTTTTGAAGGGGAATCCATATATGTTGTCGTCGATAAGGACAGGAGAAAGCAAAGGTCAAGGAACATAATTTTTATGGAAGGAAAGAGTCACCGAAGCGAAGAAGTCAATAAGGACTCATCCTTGGAATTCCTGGCACAAGAAGAAAAAGAAGCCAAGGTACAAAAAAATGATACTGAAGAAAATCAAGAAAACAATGAAAATGAAACACACTGGAGGCAAACAACAATTTTCTGAGTCAGAAAATCTTTCAGAAAATCTTCAGAATCTGCCATGTTTCCTGAGGATTTTCTGAGGACAGAAAACTGCTAAAAACCTATGGTTTTTAGAGAGTTTTCTGTCCCCAGAAAAACTTCATGAAATCCCAGAAATGTGCCCCAGAAAATTGTACAAGAAATACTTGCCAAAACTAATGATTTTCTGATGATTTTTCAAGTCCAAGAAACTTAGAGAATATTGTGGATTTCCACAGATTTTTCTGCAACCAGGAAAGCTTGTGAAAATTCTCAGAAAATCTTGAAGAAGCCCTTGCAGAAAACCATGGTTAACAGTTTTCTGATTCCTGACAATTTCCTGGTTCAAAAAACTCATTTATTGAGTTTCCTTGATCAGAAAACTGTTAAATAACCATGGTTTTCTGCAAGATTTTTGCAAGCTTTCCTGGTTGCAGAAAAACCTGTGGAAATCCACAATATTCTCTAAGTTTCTTGGACTCAGAAAATCATCAGAAAATCCTTAGTTTTGGCAGGTATTTCTTGTACAATTTTCTGAGGCACATTTCTAGAATTTCATGAAGTTTTTCTGGGGACAGAAAACTCTCTAAAAACCATATGTTTTTTAGCAGTTTTCTGTCCCCAGAAAATCTTCAGAAAACATGGCAGATTCTGAAGATTTTCTGAAAGATTTTCTGACTCAGAAATTGTTGTTTGCCTCCAGTGACAAGACAATGACACACAAGGTCAGAAGTTTGGGGTACAGAACCGACAAGAAGATCTGAAAGGGTAAAATACCAAGACAGCAGAAACAGAGTCCTCATCACAAAAATGAACAAGAAAGATGACTTACTCGACATAAAGATTCCAAGGGGATATTCAGATGCTGTCAGCTCACCAGAAGGGAGACATTGGAGAGAGGCCATGGACTATGAACTGACAAAGCTCGAAGAAATGAACACCTGGGACAAGGTCAATAAGGAGAACATACCTCAAGGGACTCAATTCTTACCCAGGATGTGGGTACACACCGTCGAAGACCTTGAAATGGGAAAGAGAAAGTTCAGATCAAGATGGGTCATGGAGATCAACAAAACTCTAACCTCTCGTTAAGTGATACATTTGCTCCAGTATCATGCATCACCTCCCTCAGAATTTTGCTTGCCTTGGCCACCATCAAAAACCTCCGAATCTTTGCCTGGGATGTAGATTCAGCTTACCTTCACAGTGGAACAGCTACAGCTGCAGAAGGCCCAAATGCAGGGGAAGATGATAGTGGTCAAGTATATGTGATGAGACAGTGTATGTGACATGTGACAAGAACAGGGGCTGGACTGGTCCAGGTGCCCCTCCTAAAAATCATGTGTGTCCTCGTGCATGTCAAGAAGAAAAGAAAGAAAAAAAAGAAGCAAATGGACAACAAAGTGAAAGAATGACAATGCAGGAATCTATGGATGCAAAGTGATGGATGAATGGGTGAGGAAGCATAGGAAAGATCAAGATGATGTGGAGAAAGGTGGATATGCTGTGCCTGATGAAGGCACATGACACTCCACAGGAACTGTGTCCCCTCCCCCTTGAAATGCGCAAGTCGGGCACAATGGAGATGCAGACCTGGAAGGCGCATTGATGAAGAGTCTGATAGACTCCAATAAAGCTTGCGAAATGTTGATGATCTCGGTGATCAGCGTTTTGGTTGGCGTATTCTCCTTGGATGTGGGTTTGTGGTTTTTTGTGGTCTGACGAAGCTGGCGGGCAGCGTTATGTGCATTTTGTGAGGGACAGGGTGCATACAGGTTGGGAGTTATGGTGGGGGAATGCATGCAGCGTTCGTGAGGTGGGGAGTTTTGGTGAGGGGGCGATGGTGATGTCGGGGAGCAGGGGGGCATGGCGGTAGGGGCATCGCCATTGTCGTGGTCTTCGTGCTGAATTCATGAACTCTGCCTTTTCCTCCCCTCTCCATTCTCATTCCCCCTCCTCCAGCTGGGCATCGACGTGCAAGATTGCTTACGTGCAGGTCATGGTTGGCATGGGCAGCGAGAGCAAGGGCGTGCACGTGAGCGGGTGGGTGGGGTTTGGTGTGGTACCTGTGGGTGCTGCTCAGGGTGTTGTGGGTGTAGGTGTGCGGGCGCATGGCAATCCAATTGGTCCTGGGGCCGCATGTGTGTGTGGGCAGTGCTACACCGCGAGTGGGTTGGGTGATAGGGTCCCTCGGGGCTCCACTGGGCCTGTGTGAGGTAGACCTGGGGCCCACGTGGCTGTAGGTGGAGCGGGACATCGTGCATGGGCGATGTGGGGGTAGCAGCGTCGCATGGGTGTGGACTCGTATGGAGGCTGGGCGGTGGCTGTGGATGCTGCCTGGGGTATGGGGGCACATAGGAGCATGTAGGCGACCACGTGGGGGGGCATGGGTCATCTAAGTGAGGTGGGGTGTTGCGCCACGGCGATGTGGGGTTGGTGGGTGCGTGGCTGTACTGCCGTGGGTTGGGTTTGCATGGTGTCCAGGGATGTTGCAAGGGACATGGGTGTGGATGCGAGGGTGGGCATGGGGGTGTGAGACCATGTGGGGGGATGTACGGCTGCAAGCATTCCTGTGTGGCGCTGCAGCGTACGTGGGGCGGGTGGTAGGTCATGTTAGGAGTCACCTGGGGTTGTGTGTCTTGGTATGGAAACCTGGAGGCGATGGCAGCGTTGCTGTGGATGTGGGTGGCGGCGCAAAGTGGGGCGCTGTCATGCGTTGTCACCACGGTGAAAGCGGTGGCATCATCGTAGGCTGGCGTCACATTTGTGATGGCATACAGCTCCGTGTTGTGGCTGTCGTTGTAGCGAGGGTGATGGGGCTTTGGCGTGGATGTGGGTGGCAGCATCAACGCGGCCCGATATGACGTATGAAGTGTTGTCATTGACGGTGCATAGGCCATTGCCGTGGAGGTGGTGCAGTCATTCTCCCAGTTGGCGACCTTGTCTGGGTCGTCACATGTCCATTCTTGGTACATTTCATTGTTGATGTCGAGGTCGCACCACCACGCGAATGGTAGGGTGGGCGAGAGGTGGTTGTGTATGTGCCTCGGCGTTATCGGGACAGCTGAGCTGGCCTCCTCATGGGCCGTTTCCATCTGGATTTGCTCCACCACTTGAGAGTGCAGTGGGTCGTACGGTGTGTACGTGTAGCTGTGTGTACTGCCTTCACTGTCAAAGGTGTCAGTTAGAGGGGTCACATTGTCTTCCGTGTTGTCACCTTCGTCATGTGTAATCTCGGCGTCGAGGCCAGTTGAGAACATGTGTTCTTTGTTGTCTTGATCCTCAACATAAAAGTCAGTTGATCCTGTGTAGTCTGCAGAAACGTAAGTCTTGTTGCTATACTGTGGGACAGTCGGGAGTGAGTCCCAGTTCAAGGGCAGGCTGTAAAAAGCTTCGTTGTGCGCATGAAAAATTTCGTCAGGTTCCACACAGCCATAAAAGCTGGAGTCACGCTCGTACAAGTGGATGTCATAGTTGGACATGTTAGGAGCAAAGGGGAAGAGAATCCCTCAGTGTCACCACTTGGAGCAGCTACAGCTGTGGAAGGCCCGAAGGCAGGGGAAGATGATAGTGCTCAAGTATATGTGATGAGACAGTGTATGTGACATGTGACAGGAACAGGTAAGCCAGGGGCTGGACTGGTCCAATGGGGAAATGGATCACGAGTTATACATAAAATTCCCAGACAGTTATGACATACCAGGAAAGGCAGCAAAATTGAACAAAGCCTTGTATGGACTGCCAGAAGCTGCCCAAGTCTGGAGGGAAGATGTAGAAGACAAACTTGGATCCCTGGGTTTCACACCTTTAGAAAGCAACACAGGTGTTTTCTTAAGAAGAACTGCCATGGGCATCACTGTGATAGACACTCACGTGGATGATGGTACAGGGATATGCTCAAGCGAGGAGGCGGAACTAAATCTGAATACTGGTATCCAGAAATTTTACAAGATCAAACAAGATCAAAAAAAAGGATATGTCAAAACCTTTCAAAGTGCTAGGCATCTTGGTGTACAGAGATCTTCACTTAGGGACATTAAAACTGTCACAACCCGAATACAATGACTCACTACTCCAGAGATTCAACATGGGGGAAAGCAACTTGGTCGTCACTCCTGTAGACAAAGGATCACATCTGGGGGAGATTGAGACAACCCCGTTCGACAACATAAGAGAGCGTCAAGCACTCACTGGGTCATTAATCTATGCAGCCATGTCCACATGTCCTGATATCACATACATCACTCAATTTCTTTCACAGTCGAACAAGAGCCTGAGGTTGAGGGATTGGAATGCCAGAAAGAGAGTATTTGTTATGAGCTGGATTTCTTCTCGTCGGCTGTTGGAATTTGTCAGAATGTCGGAGTTTGGGATTGAAGTTGGAAATAGGAACGTACAGATGTTGGCTTCAACTTGTAGGTTGCACCCTCTTGGATCCTTTGCGTCCTGGTATTTCAGAAGGTCAGAATGTCAGAGGAGTCAGACAAGATCAGAGAGTCGGATAAGACTTAGAGATGGAAGTGAGAAGTTATCGAGTCAAGGTGGGTCAATATTCGAACTGATTAACGAGTACATGGATGAGTCATATATAATGAATTGATACAATCCGAATTGGAAAGATACGAACACGGAAATTTGAAACAGAACAAATACAGGATCAGGGTAGAAGTAAACATGGACATAAGACCGAAGATGTAGATCTTTGATGAAAATGACTAAATATAGATGGGATGGAGATAAGTAAAAACGGGTGGAGGAAGTCAGAAATATGAATTGGAATATATCGGAGGAAAGTGGAAAAAGCTGGGAGTGAATGTGGGTTTTAACAGTATCTCCTCTTTAAGGCCGAGCCCTCGAGGCCTAAGATCAGCATGGGAGGTTTGGTTTGGTTATTAAGCAAAACCCCTAATGTCATATATAAGAATGATGGATGGGGTTCGACTTATCAGTTCCCTGATGTCTTATCCCTACCCTCTTCTGAGCTAAAATGTCGATGCCACTGATTATCTCACTTGAAGACCTGATTTCTGAAGATGATTCGGAGGTGGGGACCGATTTAGAGGCACAGATTCGCAAGATTTCGGAGTTGCAAAAAGAAGCAGCGAAGAAATTGGAGCGGAGAAGGTTGGAGTGGAAAAAGGTGGAAAAGGAGGAGAAGAAGGCCAACAAAAAATCAGAGGAGAAATTTCGGGGAAGGAAAAGTGATGTGGTGGATAGAACCATTGCCCATAGGAGGGTTCACGAATCTGCAATTAACCAGGTCAGACATGAACAGTATTGTTGTGCAGAATTTCGGGTTTGGGATATTTTTTGTTCACCAATAGTGGAGGGAGCGAAAGGCGACATGCGATGAATGCACAAAGAATGGGAGGACGTGCCATTGACCGGGAACGTCAGGATTTGCAGAAGAAGTTGCAAAAAGGCATGGATGTGGGTGAGGGAGGAACAGCAGAGTTGCTGGTGAAGGAAATCCAGGAATTGCGGAAATCCATCAATCATCACACGAGTTCCATGTAGACACATTCCGAGGAGACGCAGATTATCACCACATGGGTACAAAGGATGGTTCAGCACGAGGAGCAGGAATTGGAAGTAAGGATGGAGGAAATGGAAAGGGATGAAATATGGGAAATGGTGTTGGAAAATTGAATCAGGATTTGAGCAGAAACGTGAAGTGGAATTTCTTGGAACAGAGGGAAATGTAATTAGGGACTTGCACATAGAAATGTAGGAAAATCAGAAAGATCAGAAAAGGAAAGAAAAAGTTAAGGAAGAGTTGGACCGGGTTTGTCAGGATATTTGCGATGAAAGTCTTCAATGATCTCTGAAGCATCGCCTAATTCTGTAGTGGGAATCCACGAGGTTTCTTCATCGGTACCTTGATAACCTGTCCAGTGTACCAAGTATTGTATCTTGCAGCATTGGCGATTGTCTATCTTGGAGTCCAGAATTTCGTCGATTTTGTATTCGGGTTCGCCTTTGATAATACCTGGTGGAGGCGGAGGCTGTATTTGGTTCGGGATTTGGTTCAGAGTCGCGGGTTCTAGCATGGAAACATGGCAAGATGGGTGAACAGCGCACATACTGTCAGGTAATTGCAGAATAAAGGCTCTATTACTGGTACCTGCAGGTGTGATGATATCAAAAGGTCTGAGGTATTTTTCAGTGAGCTTCTTTGAAGGTCGGGTTGTGCAGAAAAATTCAGCTTTGAAGAAGACTTTGTTGCCTACTTTGAAGTCCGGAGCTGGAGAATGTTTCTTGTTTGCCGGTTCCTTGTATTGGGATTGCACATCAGAAATTCTCTTTCGGAGTTCCTGGTGGAGTTCGTCTAAGTCGATTGTGAAATCTTTCGCACAGGATGAAACAAGATCATATTCGGGATGGACGGAGATGTCAGGATTGTAACCTTTGTTAGCAAAGAATGGAGAGACTCTTGTTGTTGTGTTCAGAGCGTTGTTATAGGCGAATTCTGTGATTGGAAGGAGTTCAGCCCAATTGTCTTGTTGATAGTTACAATAAATGTGAAGGTATTGCTCAAGAGTCTGATTCGTTCGTTCGGTTTGTCCATCACCTTCAGGGTGATATCCGGAGGTGAAATGGAGATTCATGTCTAGCGCCTTTCCGAGTGTGTGGAAAAAGGAAGACACAAATTTGGAACCTTGGTCGGAGGTAACGTGCGTCGGAACACCGTGTTTGGAGAAGACATGGAGACTGAAAAGCTGAGCAAGCATTGGAGAAGTGATTGTCGTGACTGTTGGAATGAATATCGCTTGTTTCGTGAGTCTGTCAATGATAACAAGGATGCTGTCAAAACCTGATGAAAGTGGAAGCGACTCAATGAAATCCAAGGATGTGGAATTCCATGGTCTTGGCAGAATTGGTAAATGCTTAAGGAATCCATAAGGCCAGTGTCATTGGGATTTTGATCACATACATGTTGTACAGGATTTGACATAAGCGATAACGAAGTCTCGGAGTTTCGGCCTTGTATATTCATGTCGGATGTTGCTGAGTGTCTTGTTTTGTTTGAAATGTCTGGAGATTTGGTGATTGTGCAGATATTGTAGAACGCGGAGTTGGAGGTCATTAATGTCAGGAATGTAGATTCGGTTGTTGAATCGGAGGAGTCCTTGAGGATCTACTGACCATCGGGGTGTTGGAGGATTTGCGGGATAGTCAGAAATTGTGGGATCGGAGGAGATGGATTGTTGGATTTCTTCATGGAGTTTCTCAAGGTCCATGATGGTAATTGCACAGAGAATTGTGACATTACTGGATGTGGCTCGGAGGGACGAGGACAGCTGTTTGTTAGTGAAAACCAGGTGGAAATTGTGCAGGTTAATGCTGGCATAGTTGCTACTCCCCTCTTTAGAATAGATGTCCCATTGTCTAGTTAAAGAGTCGGGTTTTGTTCCGAGTTTCTCAGGTCAGAATCGGATAATGAGGTTGAACTGACATAGGTATTCCGACCATTGTACTTGTCGTTGGGTTAGAAGCTTAGTGGTCGTGAAATATTCGAGGTTCTTGTGGTCGGTTACAACATCAATGGTGGAACCAGAACCTTCGAGGTAGTGTCGCCAAATCTTGAAAGCTTCGAAAATAGCAAGTAATTCTTTGTCATGAACATTGTAGTTTAATTCCAGGGCAGTGAAAGTTCTGGAATGAAAAGCTACAGGGTGAATTTCACCATCTTCCAGAGAAATGATAGAGGATTGCCATGAGGGCGTAGTCCAAAGCATCAGGTTCCACAATGAGTTGACAGTCGGGAATCCAGTGCATAAGGATCGGAGCTGTGGTGAAGGCTTTCTCAAGTGTTTCAAACAATTTTTGACACTCATCAGAGAAGTTCCACTTTATGGATTTTTAAGTGAGTCGAGTAAGCGGAATTGCGATGTCGGAGTAATTATGAATGAAGTGTCGATAAAAGTTTGCAAAGCCTAGGAAGGATTGGATATCTTTTACTTTTTGGGGTTCAGGCCATTCTTGGATTACTTTGATTTTATCGTCTGCCATTGAAAGTCCTTCTGGAGAGAGTATGTATCCAAGATATTCCACCATTGTCTTGTGGAAGTCGCATTTGTTGGACCTTGCATAAAGTCGGTTTTTTTGGAGAGGTTGGAGGACTTCGCGAACACGTTCTCCGTGTTCTTCCAGGTTGTTGGAGTAAACTAAGATGTCATCCAAATAGATGAGAACTGAAACATCGAGCATGTCACTGAATATGTCATTCACAAATTGCTGAAAGGCGGCTGGTGCGTTAGTGAGACCGAAGGGCATAACATGCCATTCAAAGGAACCGTATCAGGTCCTGAATGTGGTTTTCCACTCGTCGCCCTCTCTAATGCGGACTAAATGGTAAGCATGTCAGAGATCAATTTTGCTGTAAATCCACGCTTTTCCGGGGCTTTCCAAAAGGTCGGAAAGTTGGGGAAGCGGATATTGGTCTTTTTTTGTGATTTTGTTGAGACCACGGAAATCAATACAGAGTCAGAGTCCACCTAATTTCTTCTTCAAGAATAGTACTGGAGCACCGTGTGGAGAAAGTGAAGGGCAGATGAATCCTATGGCTAGCGCCTCATCAATGAACTTTCGGAGTGTTTCTAGCTCAACTGGAGATAGGGAATAAATGGTTCCCAAGGGGGGACCCCCCCCCTCTATCAGGCCAATCTTGAGATCGTACGGTTGATGATCAGCGAGGATTTCCGCTTTCTTCTTGCTGAAGACATTGGAAAACTCATGATATTCCAATGGAACACCATTGAGATTGCCTGTCGGATCAGGATTCGGGGAAGCATCGATGATGGAAGCGGATCTTCCTTTCAGAAATACGCATAACTGAAAGATCTCCTTGTTGCCTAGTTTGCACAAGTGAGTGAATGCGGAAGCAGGGACTAGGTCGATAGGTGAGTCTTGTTCGGATGTTGGAGGGGCGTCCGTGCGATCGGATTTCAGGATTCCGGAAACTGCAGAGGCAGATTTTGTGGAGAGTGACATCGGAATTGAATCTTGTTGCTGAGGAATGCGGAATGATATACTGCTCAATACCCAGTCAATCGACAGATTGTAGTGGGTGGGTGAACCAGTTGTGTCCTAGTACGATGGAGGCAGCTAGAATCAAGTGGTGTTACATACATAGCAACAACCCTGATTTTTGCCAGATGGAAAGCGGATTGGCATATTGATCGCCTGTGTGATTGAGACTTTAGAAGTGCCGTTGAAATGTTTTAGGGGATTTGTGGAATGTTGTGGAACTCCAGTGGAAGCTTGGAAGTGAATGATGAGTATACAAAACAGTGAGTGGAACCGGAGTCCACGAGAGCTTGAATGTTAGT
>MU134750.1:26514-49766 GCA_015039355.1 Ramaria rubella
TTCACTGCCACATTTCCCTTCATTTCTTCGACCACCTGACTCATTTCTCCATTCCATTACAAACCACCTTCCTATTTTGGTTTTCTGCCTCTCACCGTTAGTCATTTCTCCTGTCTGCTGTCAACGACATCGTTGTATGGCATACTCGCATCGTTTGTTGTTCTGCTCATGTATATAAGGCCTGTTTTGCCTTAGTGTACCCCAATTCACCTCTTTCAGTTGGATTCACTCGTCTAAGTCTCACGTCTAAGTCTTCTAAGTCTACTACTACTACGTCTACATCAAGGCCAGCTTTGTCAATCACGTGACACTTGCTGTTGTATCTCGTCCACGCTTATGTCAGCATATTACGTCATCATCATCATCACTGCTACGTCTTCGTCTTCATCTTCGTTCTACCTTTGTTGCTGCTGATAGCAAAGCGCACTGAGCCAAACACCAGTGTTAGTAGCCATGCAACAACGACACCACTACCCACTGTCTTTTGGATCCATTTCCGAAAGTAAACTGACACCGCCGAGGTGCATGGACATCACAGTGCACAATGGCACAGCTTACACGCAGTCCAAGAAGTATTGGGGACCTTTTGAGGGTCCCCTGGCATGCATGCAGCATCCAGGTGGTTGTGGCTGGGCAGTTGCAGTGTGGATGTGGATGTGGGAGCGAGAACATGTTGGCATGACATTCCACATCATGGATAGTGACGTGGCGCCTGCTGGTCCAGCGGTTTGCTGACTATGCCAGAGTGTATGCTCTTGCATAGTCAGCAAAACTTGCACTGTAGTGAGTTTATTAAGACTTACAGTGTTCTCCAAACTTGAGACCGTAAACTGTAAGCGGTGCAGCTAACTTGGCAGCTGCACGGCTTGCTTGGCAACTTGCTGCATGGCTTGCTTGGCACCTTGCTGCGTGGCTTGCTTGGTGACTGGCTGCATGGCCCGCTTCGCGGCTTGCTGGAAAAATGGATCAAAAAGCCTGCATTTCATTTTCTCCTTGTTCTTACAAAAAAAGTGAAGCAAACCAAGCTTTTGCAGACTTTTTCTACCCTGTAAAGTGGTATGTTATTTGAATTTTCTCAGGTAAAAAGGCATTAAAAAAACACATTTTCTGAAAGAAATATTTGGGATAAAAGAGGAGGAAATTTGTGGTTTTTAGAGCAGAAAAATCACCACATATCACTTCCAAAACCTCTTTTTTTTGTCCAGATATAAGATCAAAATGTTGGATCTTTCACACCTTTCCCAACAGAAAAACAAAGGCAAAACAAAAGTTTAGTGACCATATTTTTGTAAGAGAATGTGTAATAAATGTGAAGTTTTGACCAGATTTTTAATGTGAAAGACTCTAATTTATTGGGGATTTTCAAAAATGGAAATCAAGATAATATGATAGATATTCACCACATTTTCCTTGCCATAAATCATAAATTTTTTTGGCTTTATTTTGGTCAAGAATTTGAGAAAAATACTGTAAGGAGAAACCATTTTTCCTGCATTTTTCAAACATAAAATTCCTCTGTGCCCCCATTGTGAGTCATACTTCTCGAGGTGGAACCTGTATTTTTCTATGTAATGATTTCGCTAACACTCCGGAACTTTTGAACATCATCTTTTCTTGAGTAAAAATATCATGAACCGTGGTGAAAGATACTCTATTATTTTACTACTAATTTTCTTGCTCTTACAGGTGCAACTTCCAGTAAAAAACACCCATTGACGAACAGGAACTCAGCAGGAACGTGCAGCGGGTGCACATCCTTCGCTGACTGTCCAGGACACCTACTACCAGTGACATGCCTTCATGGCATATACAGAGGTTGACATTACCTCTACCCCACCCTTCCCAATGAATGATCTATGCTGCGCTTGTGGTCGTGAGCAGCAGGCCATGCTGGGAGCCTTATTGCTCCCACAAATCATACAGGGTGCATGGAGGCACAGAGACCATCAGAGTTGCTAGATATTTTGTACATATAAAAAGGTTAAAATTTCATTTTATGTATTACATTTCTTCCTTCAGTATTCTGCCTAAATGCTTTGGGAAGCAGGCAAATTTTCAAAAAGAAATAGAGACCATTTTACCCAAAATTTATATTGCTATTCCCTAGATATGTACATTAAATATATTTCTACCAAATTTCAGGTCGATATCTGCTGTTTTCGTTGAGCCACGATGGTTGCAATTTTGAGGCCTGACATGGAACCAAAAAAGCTGTGTGCCTTATGTAATGCAAAGTGCCGTAATTAATTGAAGCTTTGTTGCTTGTAGGGCCAAAGTTAAATTAATAGCTTGTGTTGGTAACAACCACCACCACTACTATTTGATTAGCCTTTGTTGCTTGTAGGGCCAAAGTCTAATCAATAACTAGTGTTGGGGTGTAGTACACTTTCTATCTAATCAAGTTCTGTCGCTTGTAGGGCCTTAGCTTGTTTACTAGCTGTGTCAGCACAAAGCTACCACACTCTATCTTATCTAGCCACTGTTGCTTGTAGGGCCTTTGCCTGGCTAACTAGTTTGTGTTAGTGTTGACTTTATCAACTCTCACATTAGTTTTAACTTGCTGTTGTTGGTCTTGTCCTTTCACTCCTTGTTTCTTGGCTATTCTTTTGGTCCTTCAGTTGAACAGCTATTCAATTGTTGTGACCTTGAGCCTAGTCGTCTAAGTCTGCTTTCCCCATATTGGCATATAAAAACAAAGCATTGGAACCCTGTACACTCTTCCACATAGTTTCAAGTATTATCTTGACCAGACTAGTAGCCTTGCTACAAGTGCTTTGAATTGCATTGTTACTGCAAAGTAATAGTGTTATTTGAACACCAGAGTAGAATCTCTTAATTGGGTTCTCCATTAAAACAGTCTTTGGTTGATATCCCCTTGAACACTATCAGTGGCTAGACTAAACTCAATTGTGTACCTTACACCAACGTTTAGTTCTGAGTTCACAGTTTCAAAAACAAAAATTAATAGAGATGTACTTGTTTGTGTTCAAGGATGAGTGTGTTGTAGGCTTGCATGACAGTGGCTTTTGATGCACCAGAGTGCTTGCAAATGTAATCAATAGCAAATAGGTTTCTGATAGATGAGTGAGCATGGGTGCCTTAGGAAAAAACCGCAGAGAGTTACTTGGGTCCATTTGAGGCCTCGTTGATGCAGTGCAGAGCCTGGTCATCTGGCTTTTTCACCTTAGGCTTGATTTCAGGAATGAGTTGGTGATGAAAGGTGCACTTGGCACAGCTCACAGGGTTGAAGCACTGCAAATATCAGAGTTAATGTCAATTAATGACTGGTAAACTGGTTGGAGACTTACAAAGGAGTGATGACTGTGGATTTGGGTAACTGTAAGAGATAATGTTAGCTCACAGCGTTGATTCATCATGGGGAACTCACATGGTTGGGTTCTTGTGTTGGCATGGGATGGAGAGCCCACTGGAGATGCTAAAGGTAAATCACAATGAAGGGTTGATACATCTTGGTGTTTTTCACCTTCATGAGCTCTTCAGCAGTGGCACCACCCAAAATCTGATCAATCTGCACATGACTAAGGAATGGGTGCTATGTGAGGGTAAGTAACTGTACTTCCAAGGCAGAATGATGGAACATACACTTGCCATGCTGTGCTTGCTATCTGTGAAGGGATTGGTAGGGTTGTAGGGAGATTGAGTCTCTGAGGGGTAAGTTATACCAAGTCCAGAATCTTGACATTGATGGCATCCATGCAAGACAGATTTGGTGCCAGACAGTGGTGATATCCAGCTGTTTGCGCTAGTGCTAGATGATTGGTTTGGGTCACTGTGAAGTTGATGTAGATAAGGCACGCAACATGCAGTGCGGTGGTGGTCGGAAGGAAAGGGGCTCACGCGTGTGGTCACACATGTCACAAGGTTAACTGTTTCTTCAATGAGGATAACTGCCACAAACAGCCACTTGGGTGCAAGAAAAGTCACCCAGTGACTCGGAAACAAACTATGGCTCAATGCACTACACGCAGAGGATGTCTCACTGTCCTCACTGGAGAGCAATGACACCCTTTCTCTTCCTTTGTTACCAGGCACTCCAGCAGGGAAGAATGCAGGTATGATGACCTCTGGCACTTGATGGACCAAATGCTTGTACCAGGTTGAGACAGCAACCTCTTTTTGTCCTTGACAATACCTCTCACAAGTACAAATCTTGCACTTGGTCATCTCGAGTGCTGCAGGCATCTGTAGCTCCAGAGGTCAGTGTATACAGTCACAGTTACAGCAGGCATACTATGTGTGACCATATGTATAATGTGCACGGTTGCAAATACATGTCACTATGTTGTACATGTGCAGTTTGCGAAGTGTTTGTGCGAATTGAGGTGCAGCTTGAGAAGTGCTTGTATGAATTGACATGCAGATTGACAAGTGTTTGTGAAAATGTGTTGAAATCTGCACAATTGGAGATATTGTCAGATTTATGAAGATAACATAGCGAGTAGTGTAGATGTAGCTATAATTATATATACATATATGGCCGCAGCTCCGACCCGTTCCACGCAGGGGGGTTTTCACTGGGCTTCGGTCCCTGCTGCTTATCAGCCCTACCCCACTCATACCCAATCACATCAAAAAAATATGAATGAACTGTTGTATGGTTGACTTGATTAATCACTCAAGGCATATCTCACCAAGGTCAAGGCCCAATTTATTGTGAGAAAAATGTTGAGAATTTCAAGAGGGCAAAATTCAAAATAAGTTTGACATTTACCATTAGATCACTGATTCATTCTCAACTTTCCACATTCTCTGATACACTTTTGTTTATTCCTTCTTTTATTTGGTGACCAACCAAGGGGAATCGGTCTATTGGCCCACTTTACAAGTTGTTGTCTAAACACTGCAAACGAATTAGATACACGATGAATAAAGTGCACTACGCTTATTTTCTAATTAATACTCTTGTGTTTGGTAAAGCTTTTTGGTACAGTGAATCAGGGATGTATGTGGCCTCAAAGAGGAAGAAAGTGCCATTGTAAGAGCAAAAGTAAGTTGTGGGCATAGCAGTCCGAGAGCAGTGCGAGGTAAATGTCCTAGCAGGAGAAAAAAGAGAAATAACCAAGTGAATGTGAGCGAACCTGTAACGAAAGAAGACTGAAGAAATATTTCAGAATCAAGTCCCAGGCCTCCAAGGTACATAAAGGACTACACCGCGACACCCCGCTTCATCCATGCAAACAAACCCTTGCGCTTCCTGCCGATCCTCGACGTTACAAGGGACCCTTCCAAAGATGACGCACTCGCGTCTGGTGGAGTAAGGAGACCAGTGGCGGTGGTTATTTTTCCATCTAAATTTCCGTCCGTCGTCTTCAGCTTAATAAGATCGGGCGAATTAGAAGTGGAGGAGGAAGAGGAGCCCGGAGGGGTAGGCCAGGGCGTCGAAACACCGCTGGTAGAGGGGACTACGGGTGTGACGGGTGAAGATGTGGGAGAGGAGTGAGAGTGCGAAGAAGAGGAAGAAGAGGGATACGACTTTAATGAAGCACGAGCGTGCGATGGCTTGCGTTCGACAAGCGGCTGCGTAGTGTGCCAGCTGTACGGTGCACCGGTTGAGGAGGGGAAGAGCTTCGGCTGTGATTCATCGACTACACTCATCGGCATGGGCTGCGCGTGTCCAGCACCGACACCAGCAACGCCGCTCATCGGACGCGGCGTTGAATACACAACACTTCTCGGACGCGACTCCGGAGTCGCGTCCGGCAGCTCCCGCCGCTGGCTCACGACACGTTTCGTCTCTATGCCCTCTGCGCCGTCCATGATCAAGTCCTCCACTCCATTCAACCACGCCCGAGTGGACTTCGCCAGCTCACGCAGCGTACCGCTTTTAGTCACACCAAACTCACGCTCATCGTCTTCAGGTACACTCGTTCCCCCATCGAGTGCACCACATAAGATAAGCTCTGCCAGTGTCCATATGCCTGCCGGTAGTTGCAAGACATCACTGAGTGCGGCGGGCGGCATGATGAACGGTCGAGGGGCCGGGCTGGGCACACCCATGTCTATTCTAGGGGGGTGCGAGAGGAGGCCGAGTGACGGCGCAGAGCGGCAAGATGCACCGGGAAAGGAGAAGCTGAGGCAAAAAGACTCGAGAGGCCGGAGCAACGCAGCGCGTGCAGGGGGGATAAAATGTACGATATGCGCGGGACTAATAGCAGGAATGTCCGGTGTCAATAGAGGGGCTGAAGAAGAGCGAAAACTGAGGCTAAATCTTTTGGGCGACTTGTGGGTTAAAGGAGGTGGACCACTGGGAAGTGTGCAACTGAGAAAAGGACGGGAAACGGTGGTCACGAGGATAGCGTGTTTGAGGAGGTGACGATCTGGCGCATCCGGGGGAAGAAAATCGAAGAGGGCGTCGAAGGCGCGTTGTTTGAATCTCGTGTTGGAACCAGTGTTTACGCTGATAGCAGATGATGGTGTACGGCTGATGACCGATGCGCGCTTGGAAGCGCGAGATGATGGCGGGGTCAGAGTGGAACTCAAGCCCAGCTGAGAACTAGCTGGACTAGGAGGGGTGCTTTTACTTCCCATGTTAGGCGCCGGGCCAAACCAGCTAGTTCTCTGCGGAGGGGTAATATATCCTGCCGTTGTTCCATCCTCCATGAGCTCCTGAAACTGAGGTGGAGCGGGATGTGCCTTCCAGGCAGACGCGACACGTTCCGCCCACTGAAAAACTGCCACAAGGCGATAAGCAGCCGATTCAGAAGAAGCTAGAGGGACTCCTAGACGAAGAAGTGCGACTGCAGGAGAGGTATTTGGGGGAATTGTGTATGATCTGGCCGTTGCAAGAACGACAAGAGAGGAGACGAGGTGCGGCGACGTCAGCAGGGGTGCAATTGCATCTAACGGCGGTTCTACAGGTTGCGTTGTTCGGAAAATTCATGGTGATCTATTTCAATCAACTCACCACCGAGCACAAGGATGATTTTGGACTGAAAGCTAAGTTCGCCGTGCACAGGCAGCGTTGAGGGGTCCATGGCCCACAGAACTTTTGAGATGGGGAACGGATCGAGAGGGAATTGCGGTGGGGTAAATGCACCATCGCTGAACTGTTTAGAGCCAGTCATGGATGATGGTGGAAAAGAGGAGGAGGAGGGAGGCTTCAATATAGGATTGCATGAGGTAAAGCCAGCGCCGTCTTTCGGCAGCCGATGAAATGACGAGGCTGCCGAAAACTCGGCCGTCAATTCATTTGAACACTATTTCCCGATATTCCCAGGGTACTTAATAGGGTATAGATAGGGTTTATTCATTATTTTCTTGGCTTTTCCATATTATGTAGCCCTCATTATAGTCATGGTCCACTCCCCTGCTCCTACCATCCTGTATGCCGTGCCCGCTGACTTGCACATGTCCCAGTCGCGGTCCGCTAAGAACACATTCGCTAAACTGAGTATGCCTAGGTCTATTCAGCTTCGAAGCACACACCGTATTAGATTAGCCAACTCTTACCCCTGACCGTGACCATAAATGCGCGCTCAAGCGCTCAACCTTCCTGCATATTACAGTATCACATGAACCGTTCTTGCTCCCAAATTCAACCAAAACTTAACGAACATCTCACCGCTTCATCATTCAAATATTCATATTTGATGCAATATTAATATTTTCGGAAAGAGGCCTTAAAGTTGACTTCCGGCCGGCGATTATAGCCTCGACGACATATGTCAAAAAGTCCGCACACACAGAAGCTACCCCAGACGAACGCGCAGTCATTGGAAACCTGAACATCGTCACGACCAAACTTCCCAGAGTGTGACGGCTTCTGTGCATGTGTTCCGTCTCCATAATTGTTACTGCGAGTATTCTATTCGCTTTACCCTGTATCATGTGCTTCCTAACCTGATTACTTGGTCCGTTGGGTCTTGCCACTGAGTAAATTTTCGCGCTTAGGAAAGAATCCATTCAAACGTTATCGTCGAAGAGTCTACTCGATATCTTGCATCAATTCGGGTGAGACTTTTTTGACGTATTTTGAACCGTTTCCTTATCTTTCCTTTACAGCCCTCTCTATTCATTCTCAGTGTTTCTCTCACACACTGATTCAACGTTTCTCTTCATCTGAGCTAAAGACAAGGTAAGTATCTACTCATGTAGATACAGCATCCGAGTCGACTAGGGCTTTCTACGCGTATGCTAGCGAACGCTTATTTGCTGTGGTCTTAGCTGTGGCGTCGCGAGTCAATTAGTGGGCGTTCATAAATTCAATCGAGTTAATTCACTTGTGAAACGAACTTGAGAAACAACAACACGGCGCATAAACCGTGACACGCTTCCAGATAATGGTCAATATTCTTGACGACAGGCATGGCCCAGGCCTCATGCGAGCAGCTGCAAACAATCTCGTTCCAGAAGGTTAGTACTTAGGTTGAGTCATATAAAGCCTCACTCTTACTTACAGGTGGGTCACAGCAACGCCGATCATCAGTTCAATCGACGGGTTTGGCAGGGCTTGGCAACGATAACAGTCTTCAGACGTCGAAGGTCTAGCTTCAGAAGCCCGTAACGATGTGCAGCTTTCATTTCTTTGCTACAATGAACAGTTCTTCTTCGTCCCAGATGATCATGTCTGCTTATGCCTGGACTCGGCTTCTGACGCTGATCAATGGGTTTTGGTCTAGGTGGTAGACAACCTTAACGCATGCCTGTGTCAGGACAGAATGTGCTACGTTTATTACCAGACGGAGACCTACGGAGACCCGAGGTAAACCCTCCCACAAGGTTGTTGACCAAATTTGAAAATCAGGCTCTATAATACAAATACTATTTACCGATGCCAAAGCCTCCTACTAGCCTGAGGCGTACACTCTCACGAAGACCGCGGCTGCTACTTATGTACCCAGGCCAAGTATTTTATTACAATAATACACTGGCAATCCCAAATTTATCATCGGTTCAAACGCAGATGAAGTGATTTTGTCTTGGGCCCAAGTTTGAGGACGTGGTCACCACTTGTCAAATAGAAGGTACGCCCGATGATGCATCAACTCAAAAGCGCTAAAAACCATCGCTTTTACTACCTACGTTGCTCGCGCTGTCACCATCGGTGTTATCCATTCAATGCATGTAGCATATGGCATGGCAACCGTTCTCATACCTACATCTCTGCAGTGACTATGTACTACTAGCCTACTAGCCTAGAGCCCGTTCGGCGCCCGCGAATCTGATTTTGCAAACCGTTCACACCACCCAAATTTTGCGAAACAAATTTTGTGAACTGTGATTGTTCAGTACATGATGTCGCAAAAATTCTGCAAAGTGCTTTGCAAAAAAAATCCTCCACCAATTCCGTGAACAGCTGTTACCTGTTCCAAAATCCATGTTGCAGTTTTGTTATCCTTGGTCCTGTTGCTGGTGTTCCTGGAGTGATGAGGGGATATCATGATGGCCATTTTTAATGATAGGGACTCCTTGGTGAAACTGGCAAAATGGTTTTGAAGCATGATATCCCCCATTTCTTTTTGGTTTCACATGTCATTTCAAAAATCCCTTCCCTTGTGCTGTGACTTCGGCAACACAATTGAATATTTGGGTATTAATAAAATTTGTCTGATAACTCCACACATGCACCTGTGCATACTATAATTCATGTACTAATCCTTTGTTTTTTGATACAAATTGACCAGCAGGCTCTAAGTTACCAAGCTGCTGGAAATACTCCAAACAATGAAGCCTGCTTGCTGCAATAACATTTCTCACTGGACTTCCTTACATCAGGGACATACAGCTGTCCAGTCATCAGACTACAAAATAGTAATATTCTAATGGCACTGGTATTTGATCTTCACCAAGTATTAAAATTAGGAGCCCAATGCTGTCATGCCAGGTGAACAGGAAATGAAATGAGTATTGAAACAGTCTAAAAATCAAAACAACTCCAGAGTCATTTCGATTTTTAGACCATTAAAACAACACTGAAACAGTCATCATGATATTGCTCATGCCTGTCAGTGCTGTCATCACACCACTGTTCACCATGGGCCATGATGTCTAGTGATAAATATGAAGAGAAGCTAAGAGCCCACGGAGCTGCTGCAAATAATTCACATTCACAAAAATATTTTGCAATAGCAAGCTCGCAAATTTTTGAAGCATTTTTGCAGTTTTTCTGCAAATCTGTTGTTTTGTGGGGCAGCTGAACAGCCAAAGAGCATCAATTCTCAGTTTGCAAAATGATGTGCTGGCTGAGAAAGTACCATGGTGTAAGAATATACATAATAAGTAGCATATATGCTACTTATAAAATATACAAGCCACAATGGTGGCTTGTGGCCTATTGTATAGAAGCCACCCACTAGGGGCACTTGTAGACAGTGGACAACTATACAGTTGTCCACAAGTAAATTAGATACCCAATTACTTGTAACACACATGACATGCAGACACCAATAAATGCATTGGCTCAGTCTGACCGGTGTGAAGTAGTAAAGTACATCTTTACACTTTTTTGACTACCAATACATATTGGTAGCTTTGCGAAAATCAAAAAGATCAACTTGATCTTTTTAAAACCAAACTGACAAGTTGAACACTCACCGGAATCCAAAGAAACAGTAAACTTATGGTTTACTGTTGAGTCTTCTAAATCAATTGAAGAACACCACTGAGTGGCAGATAGATCAACAGATCTACAGCTTCAATGAGAACACGAAGCCAAGCATCTAGATCTGGAGAGGATCCAGATACATCTAGGGCTGTCCATAATTATCATTATAATCTATTGTAATCAAATTATGATCCATTATAATGGTTAAATTGTGCTCTCAAGCATAATAAACTCCACCTCCATTAGGGAGTATATGTTGGGAAATATTAGAGGGATTTTGATAATGTTCTAATACATTTATTTTCCAGCTAAATACAAGTGCCAGGGGGGATAATCCAGCTGATGTGTGACAAGTGTGACATGCCCACCTCCACCATGGATGCTCATCTGCAGTGCTGATGCCTGCTGCTACTTGTGGCCATGACAACCATGCTCAATCAGGCTCCTGTATGACCTTCTCCATCTTCGATCTCCCAGGCTACATCAATGATCCACACACTATCATTGTGTGCACCAGTCATCAAGCCCCATCCTGAGCAGGGAGGGCAACACATCTCAGAGACTTATCTGTATGGCTTAACAGAGGCAGAGTGTGTGTGGTGATTCAGGTATGTAACACCTACCATAGCTTCAAAACAAGATGCTCACAACACTTCCAACATATGTTGTAGATCCACTGCAGGGGAGTTGGTGACCCTCACAAGGGTCATGCTCCTTCCAGATCCTCTGATCACTCATCGAGGCTACCGGGCTCCAGCTATTGAATGTATTTCACTGCTGTGTGACCGTCTGCATATGCCTGATGACCAATGGAGTCTGTCAACAAAGTATGCATGCCCGCAGTCAGCCATATCAGACATCATAACAACGGCATCATTCGTTGATTACACATGGAGACACCTTCTAGACTGGGATGACAAGGGTGTGGTCTCCCCAGAGTGTCTTCAAACCTACACAGACTCCCTTCACGCATTTGGTGCCCCCTCCCATTCACTGTTTGGTTTCATTGACTGCACGATATGGCAGACCTGTAGGCCTGGGATGTTTCAAGAGTTAGCTTACACTGGTTATAAGAAACACCATGGGATGAAGTTCCAGGGGATTGTCATGCCAAATGGTCTGATGGTACACCTTTCCAGCCCATTCTGTGCACCTCAAAACGATTGTGGTGTCTTGCACGAGGGTGAGCTGGTTGACAAGCTGCAGCAGCATGCCATCCAGCCGGGTTTGCAAGAAGGGGATGCCCCAGAACAGTGGTTTTTCCAGGTGTATGGGGACTCTGCATATGGTGTCGGACCAGTCATACTCAGTCCATACAGCCATGTTGGAGAGCTCACTGACAAAGAGCATGTGTGGAACAAACCTATGGGAGGTGTGCGGATTTCGGTTGAACATGGTTTCGGCCTGGTGCTACAGGACTGGCCGTTTCTGCAGGCGTTCTGGAAGCAGAAGATCTACAGTAATGCCTGTGGCTTGCTTTACCATGTTATCGTCCTCCTGACCAATGCACATTCATGCTTTGTACCCAACCAAACTGCCATTCAGTATCACTGTGACCCACTGATGGTCCATGAATACTTCCGGGAGATAGAGCAGTAGGCAGGAGATGGCACATTCCTCCTTATCAATGGTGTAGCAGGTGCACTGTAGTCTCTTTTGCATTGTTGTATGCTTCACTGTTGCAATTGTCCTGCATAAAACAAGAAACCATTTTATTCTTTAGTGACAAGCAGGACAAGTAAACTCCACCTGAGGGGCCTGCGTGAAAGTGGCACACAATATGTCTATGAGCACTGCACTGGTGTGCTCATTTATATCATTAGCTTGGCGCTGTTCAACAACTCCCTCGGCCTGTATGGCCATCTGCTCAGCAAGATACCCAACGATTGTCGACAAATTGTTCCTAGACTCCCGACGGGTCACTGGGGTATTGACACATGCATGTTCTTGGTCCCGAGAGAAATCACCGTCGTTTTCCTTGTCAGATACATCACCAAGAATTGAGACTTGGCAATGTAGATGGAGTGCCAGATGGCTGTTTTGATGATGACTGAGTAATGGAGGATGGGTTTGCAATCTTTTCAGGCCCCTTCTGCATCCCGCGCATCATCGCCACATGCATGTTCTCCCCTGCTATCTTGTCATGCTCATTCGCCTGCCCCAGCAATTAGATTGTGGTGTGTGGCTGGAAGTAAACTTACATCTGCTTTTTCCACCTTATTTGCCTCCTTAGTCTCCTTTGCAAGCAGCTTCTTGCTTGCTACAGAGTCCAGCTTCCCAGACAATGACGCAGTGACGACTTCATCCTCCTCCACCTCACACCCAAGAGGGCAGCGGCTCTGCTGTGTTTTGCCACCCTGGACATGTCAAATATGAGTGAAAAAAAAGAGGTATAGGGCAGCCATACCTCAACCCATGCCAGCAATGCAGCCACCTTATTCTTGAGCATGTCATGATCACAACCCAGGCAGTAACCTGCTGCCTGCATGCGCTTTGTGACCTCCCTCCATCTCTCCCCAACCTGCTTGTATGGTGCCATGTATGAGTCAACTTCAATCACTGCACGAAGCAGTTGATCCAGATCGTTTGTGTTGAATTCTTCACACGCCTTGCATTTTGGCTTAGTCTTGCCACCATTGCGTGAGTGCACCTTGGTTGTGGTGTTGGAGGTTGGCTTTAGCACATTTGTGATGTTGGACGTGACTGGGGAGGGGATGTCAGATGAGACGGCAGGCTGGGCAGAGCCCACAGAGGAGTTCAAGACAGTTGAAGACAGGTTGGATATGGTTGATGATGTGGCATCCAAGAGAGAGTGTCAATGGGGATGTTGGTTGCACTGGTATGGGCATAGGTGGGAGTCAAAGATGGAGATGAAGGATGAGGAGGGTGAGGGTTTGGTGGACGTAGCCATAGAAGATGGAGGGATCGATGGGATGCATATTAGAGCTGGCGTGACATTCCAAGTCAGCACTCATAGCCTAAATATTAACTCAGTTATAATCGGGCTTCTGATATAATATCCCCCAACATATACTTGCTATTATAATTCATTGCATTACATTATATTACCATTACATTATATTATGGGGGGTATAATTAATGGTAATGGAACAGGTAAGTTTGTCCAGCCTTCTGGTCCTGTGGTTTGTGGATGTGTTCTGCTTTATGGGGAGAAGGTGGTTGCAAAATGCAACCTGAGGCTCCTCCTGTGAAAGCCATTAAATTCCTGCAGTGAAAGTCTCTTCAACTTGGCTAAAAGGCCATGATTTCAAGTTATCTGGCCCAGTCTGCAAGCACTATTTAAGCAGGAACATGTTATATATTCATCAACTGTGGGCACAATCTCTAATACCTCCACAAACCAAAATATACTTAGTTGTGAGCAACTTGGTTAATTCTTACTTTCAGAAGTTATGGAACCTGATATATGACAACTCTGAAATAGACTCAGCCACCATGACAAGGTTGCTAGTCCTAGTACACTAGGTGGAGGGTTGTCTTTCATCTTTGCCAAGGCAATGCAGAGGGAAATCAGAGCAGCACAGGCAAATTGAGAGTTATTTTAGTGTTGCTTACTCCTGATCCAATGAAGCTGTCCTGTGTTAGATCCCAGATCCGACTCGTGTTATTCCAACATTTTACATATTCTGATAAGCCCTTTTCCGCTTATTTCCGACATGTCCCCATTTATTATTCTTAGTCATGATTCTATTTTGATATTATCCCCATACGTCTTATCTTGATTTCCATATTCACTCTGACTTCGGAACTCCGTATCACGCACCCTTATCTTCCATTTCCGATTTCAGAATCCCACATGTTCTTAAATATGTTTTCTCTTGATCAAGCTTCTTTAGGTTGTATATCTTATATTGTATATCTTATATCATATATCTTATATCTTATACCTCTTTCTCATATCTCATATATCCTTCACATATCTCGTTATCTCACCTTGTTATTCCAATATAACTCGCAATACCCTGTACACCTCCCACCCATCCTATATCATTAAACCTTTATTACACTTCATCACTCCAAACTTCTACCTGCAATAAGGCCTTCAAACCTTGTTCGGTATTCCATTTATTCCAATTATCCAATTATCCTGATTCCCCCAATTATTCTGATTATTCTGATTATTCCGACCCTAACGCATCCGACATTCCAAAACCCTCCTTGATTACACTCGCTTTCCAGTAAAGCTAACCCTTACTTGATATTGATTTATCGTTACCCCTATCCCATCCCACATTGACTATTCCATTCCCAAATACCCGAAACCCCCACTCATCTCTGATAAGTCTCAACGTATCATTGGCACTGACCTTCCGAATAGACCAAACCAATCGGAACCCCGATAACACTTGCCGGTCTTCAATCCGAAATACCAGGGCACTAGAAATCCAAGAGGGTGCAACCCATAAGTTGAAGCCAATGCCCATATAGATCAGTCTTCGGGTCTACAACTTCTGAGTCATCCAATATTCTGTGCATTTCCAAATATTGCAACTACCGATCTCGGTCAAGGAGAGTTCCAACCAAATCCGACCCCTACGTCAAATCGGGCCCTTAACAGTATATACAAGCTGACACTCTTGATTTCTATAATGTCTTCTGACACCCGAATTCAAACACTCAATTTTGACAACACCGACAGATCTACCGAAAATGTCATCAACCCATCAAACGTTCAGGAGTACCCCAGTTTTTTCAACAAGTGCCTCACAGACAAAGACTTCAAACCTGAGAAAATCCTGAGCAGCATTGACAATACAACCTCCAACCATCCTTGTAATGACTCACAACACATGGCAGCAATTTCCAACCAAACCCCGATTTTGCCGACACCAAAACTTTCCGACATCCTTGGACAAGATGGCAAGTTAATACTACAGGAGAGACAATGACACATCAATCAAAAGTTATGCCTCCACTGTGGAAGACCTAGTCATAAAGCCAAAATGCCCAAAGTCATCATCATTTGCCAGGAAAGCAAAATCTGGAACTACAACTATTACGCTAAGTGATTCCAACATCAAGGTCCCTTTAGAGGACCTTCCAAATCCCCAAAAAACTGACAGCTCAAAGACTCTTGAGCACAAATCCGCATTCATATCTTATTTGTGCCTCACTGAGAACATCACAGGCGCTTTCCAAAAACACCCTTTGTACTTCCAACAATTCCCCCAAAACCCTGAATATCATCCTTCCAAACAGTTTTGACCGATCATTACATTTAAACACCATCCTTTCAGATTCCCGCTTTCTGCTGGTCTCCGTTTCCTGTTACTGAGGACATATTATGTCGCACCATCCAGCATGCTGTTCATGTCAACCACATTTCTTCCCATTGAGCGAAAAATCTGGTCACTATTACATTTGTGTATAATGAGACTTGTTTCTAATTGTTCCAATGTGCTGGGAACACCACTAACCCACCCACTACAATCTGTTGATTGACAGGGCATTGGGTAGTACCCAGTTCCGCACTCCTCAACAAGAAGATTCAATTTTATGACATGTCTTCAGGAAACCTGCAAATCCTGCATTTTTCCGAAAATCCGACTTCACTGTGACATCCTCCGACCCACCATAACATCCAACGTCAATGCTTGATGAAACCTCAACTCACAACGACGATGTGGAAACCTCGGCGCATTTCCGATAGGAAAATCCATTACATCAATTCTTCCAATTCCCAACAAGCAATCATCAATATTCCACTACATACTCCAACAAGATCACATCTATCAGAGGGAGAGAATCTCACTTTGGGAAATCATTTTCCTTACATCTAGTTATGCCAGAACCACCTCGAGAACATATTAACGAGGCTCTAGCTATAGGATTTCATCCGATACATTCCACACAGTACATCTGTACTTCCTTGAGAACACCCCAGGACGACTCCAAGTCTGAATGCTGAATCTTCCTCAAAGACATCCTTCCACTTCTGAGATTTAGTTTTCTGACCTCCAATTTCCAGATTTCCGAATCTGACTATTCAACATACAATGCAGTTACTCTGACTCCAAGTCTAGTGATCAATACCAAATTCCACGTTATGGGACAATAACTGACAAACCGCCTTCGGAATCAATAATGATCTCCCTCGAAAGGTGCCGTTACACCCCTCATATCCATGAATACACCATCCATACATTCTCCGACCCACATTTACAATATGATTCCGACCCTTCTACCATTAGGACAATATTCCAGGCTGAATATCAAGCACCTTACCAATGTTTCCGAAACAAACCCACAATTCCACCAAAACATCCCAATTCCTATCTTTTCCAACACCCTTTTCTCCCCTACATGTCTTCTTTACTCTGTTTCCTCTTTCAAACACTTCTCTGAATATCCCAAAATTTCCGATTCACTCCTATTGTTCCCTTTCAAGTCCAAAAACTTCTGATATTCTCCGAATTTTTTACAACGATTTCAACTAGACAACAGTAGACCACTATCAAGAGATTTCCAAGAAAACACTGTTCATCTCCTAGAAAAGCCAATATGTTCCCGATGAATCCTTTGGTCCTCCGACACTCCAACTCCTTTACCTACCTTCTGACACTTGAGGTAGACAATGGGACATTGACCTTCAAGGGGGAGTAGCCACTATGTTGACAACTTATCTATTCCAATCCCCCACTCCTATTCCAACCTTTTTATGACAATTTCCAACCCAACACTTCAATTTCTCGCTCCTACTAAGCTTCTATTTACATCCCGTGATTCCGAAACTCCTTTGACATCTATGACCTTTCACACCCTGATATTCCAACCCTCTCAAACTTCTTCATGACTTCTTACAAGTCCAATCCTGATCCTGAGTCAATTCTGACACTCCTCCGATTCCAACTTACCCTGACTCTCCGACACCCTTGAACTTCACAAAAACATCCTTGATTCACCGTTTCCTGTCTTTCAGAGTTTTCCGTTTTTCGATCATTTCATTTTTGTCCGATCTTAAAAAAAAAAAAAACAACTTCATTGTCTGATAAACATTCTATATTACTTCACCGGAAACTCTTCCGATTTATTTTATATTACTTCACCGGAAACTCTTCCGATTTATTTTATATTACTTTTCTCCTTCCGACTCCTATTTACTGCATCATTTCTTCCGGCCCATTGACCTCCACCCCATTGACCTCCGATCCAAGGCCTGCCGTTTTCCCTGATTTCTCTTCAACTTGTTTTTCCGAATCTGCATCTTCCAGATTCACCACCTCCTGGCCAATTTCTGCCTCTGTTTTCTGGCCAACTTCCGCCTCTGGTTTCTTGGCAATTTCCACCTCCTCTGGAACCTCCGGAACGACATCGACGTCCATTCCGTCATCGTCCGCTCCCCTCACCTTTCTATTCCCTTCTCCGACGCCTTCTCTGGTTCAGGTTGCAGCCCAACGTTTTCCACCTCATTCTCCGACCCAGCTTCTGACCCCAACTCTGGTTGCGGCGCCGACGCTCCGTGGTATCTCTCCCACCGCTTCTTCCAGAACTTGACCTCGATCTCTGCAATCCTGTGCGACGTCTTCAACGTATCATTGAAGGCCACCATCCCCTCCATGTTGTAGCAGAGCCACTTTGTGAAGGAATGAATTGTCTTGCGGAGTCTATGGATTTCCGCCGCAAGCCCCCCATCCTCCGCTTCATCCTCAGTGTCGTCCTCTATTGCCCGCTCCTTGCCTTTACCCTTTCCCGACGACACCACCCCTTCCCGATCTGCAACCGCTTCTGCCCGACTTTTTTTCGTTGCCAGTCCTGGTCCGGCCTCCGTGTTCTGCCATCTCCACCACAAAATCTGTGTCGCCTGGCCTTGTGCACTTCTTCCGATCGTTTTGACACTGAATACACACCCGCTTCCATGATTTTCTGCTTTTCCATTCCTCGTTGACGCACTCCAGCCCCCGCATCCAACAGAGCACACATTGGTCATCATATTTGTCAGCCTCTGACCATATGTCCTTGAGGCACCATTTTTGGCCTCCGACGAATTCCAAACCACCTTTCGGATTCCAATCGACCTTCTGATCTCGATCAGGCTTCTCCAGCTAGTCCCATTCTTCTGTCAATCTATCAATTAGCAGATACAAATTCCAACTTACTGAAGCATTTTTGAGTCGGGCTTCCTCCCGCCTCAACTCCTCCCGCACCATTCGCGTCAATTCGGCTTTCTGCCGATCTGCTTTCTCCTTCCACTTCCTTCAGTCAGCATCCTCTTTCTCTCTTGCCTTCCGATCCCATTCTTCTTGCTCCTTCCACTCCCATTCCTCCGTCTCCTTCCGATCCCGCTCCCACTTTTCCGCTGCCTCTCTCTCCCGCTTCTCCTGCTTTGCCTTCACCCTTTTCTGCATCTTAGTCTCCAGTTCTGCCCTTTTCCACTCATATTCCCTCACTTCAGTCGCGAGCTCTTCGCCGGAGCTGATGTCGTTAATGGAATGTGTAGGCGATGACGACCTGGAGTGCAATGGCATTTTTCTTAGGTGGTGGTGGTAGGGGATCAAAAGGCGATTTGCACTTCCACAAAGTGTTTCCCCTATATATATGTCCAATCCAAGATGTCAGCCTTTACAGATAACCGACACCCAAAACTTCCCACGATATTCAATAGCATAATCTGCCTTGAGCGCTTGGCCATAAAAAGGAGATACTGTTAGATCCCAGATCTGGCTTGTGTTATTCCAACTTTTTACATATTCTGATAAGCCCTTTTCCGTTTATTTCCAACATGTCCACATTTATTATTCTTAGTCACGATTCTATTTCGATATTATCCCCGTATGTCTTATCTTGATTTCCGTATTCGCTCTGACTTTGGAACTCCATATCATGCACCCGTATCTTCCGTTTCCGATTTCGGAATCCCGCTTGTTCTTAAATATGTTTTCTCTTGATCAAGCTTTTTTAGCTTGTATATCTTATATTGTATATCTTATACCTCTTTCTCATATCTCATATATCCTTCACATATCTCGTTATCTCACCTTGTTATTCCAATATAACTCGCAATACCCTGTACACCTGATATATCCTGCCCATCCCATATCATTAAACCTTTATTACACTTCATTGCTCCAAACTTCTACCTGCAATAAGGCCTTCAAACCTTGTTCGGTATTCTGTTTATTCCAATTATCCAATTATCCCAATTCCCCCGATTATTCCGATTATTCCGATTATTCCGATTATTCCGATTATTCCGATTATTCCGATTATTCCGATTATTCCGATTATTCCGACCCTACCTCATCTGACATTCCAAAACCCTCCTTGATTACACTCGCTTTCCAGTAAAGCTAACCCTTACTCGATATTGATTTATCGTTACCCCTATCCCATCCCACATTGACTATTCCATTCCCGAATACCTGAAACCCCCACTCATCTCTGATAAGTCTCAACGTATCATTGGCACTGACCTTCCAAATAGACCCAACCAATTGGAACCCCAATAACACTTTCCGGTCTTCAATCTGAAATACCAGGGCACTAGAAATCCAAGAGGGTGCAACCCATAAGTTGAAGCCAACACACATATAGATCAATCTTTGGGTCTCCAACTTCCGAGTCATCTAATATTCTGCGCATTTCCGAATATTGCAACTACTGATCTCAGTCAAGGAGAGTTCCGACCAAATCCTACCCCTATGTTGAATCGGGCCCTTAACATCCTGGAATGATACAAGGTGAGCAGCACTTGGATAATCTCTCACTTATTCTCATGAACCACTTCTGATATTATCAACTTCACCATTATCTTACTCTTTGCCTGTGATATTCTGTGCATCATTGAGGTCAGTGTGTCTATGGAACACTTGTTCTCAAGTAGACAATGTTCAATCCGTGTTGTGTACTCCTCAATGAATGCTGTTACAGCCTCCAGGATCATTGTCACCAAGGAATGAAGGCCTGGGAGATGGAAGTGGATACCTCAAGTATGTCAAAAAGATCTAGATTAGAATTTGTTCCATTAAATACCATTAAATATGATCATTAAATATGATTATATTATGATTATATTACATTAAATTACCAGTCTGATTAAATTATGCCTGAAAATCTAATTCAATGGTAATTGGACAGCCCTAGATACATCTGAAGCTACAGCGAGGGGCTCCAAGACTAGAATGTTGCCTGCCCACGACATGGACAGGCAGACAGGAACATCAATGAGGATTGCCAGTCCTCGTGCACCTACAACACTTGTAGCTTCTGAATCTAGGAGACGAAAGCAAGTATCAGCTGATCTCAGAAGATCAGCACTGGAGGAATCAGAAATGGATGATTTATCATCCATTAAGAAAACAAAGAGAACTTCAACATAGTCAAAGTTATGTTCGTCTCTCAAGAAATTGAGAGAAGTGCCAACTAGCAACCTGTGATCTGCACCCGTGAATCCGGATATCCAGGCCCCGGATACAGCCCCAGATATGGGTAGAGGTTTCTGAAATTGAAATACCCGTGGGTTGGATGCAGATGAATCCATGGATTCACTTGTGTCATGCCTTATATGGAGATAGGCGAGTTTGGTGGGATTGACAAGGAATGGGTTGGCCATGTACTGTGAGTGAAGCTGCTTGTCATGATCCTGCCAGGCAGGGAAGGTCCTCGTTGGTGAGCATCTGTGCGTGGTGTTCATCCCAGCCAACCACCAGACATGGAGTAGAGATGGTGTCGATGACAGCGAGCCAGTTGCAGTAAGACTGAAAGAAACAGGATACAGTGAGAGATGATTCAAGTGGGAACTGGGATTCGTCAAGAGATTGTTTGCCAGCACCATCGCCAAAAGGGATCTTTTGGAACTTGAGGTTCTCATTGTTTCGAATGCGATTAAGGGCAGAAGTTGTGAGCATGGAGAGAGGGATGTATAGTTTATTGAAGGCCATCTGGAGGATGCTAGCAGGAATAGAGGTAACATGCAGTTTGAGTTCCTTTCTGAGGGCAGAGTCAGAGAAAATAGGGGGAAGAGTGTGGTAGTCGATGGGGGACTGATTCGAGTTAGAGATGAGAGATTGCCAGTCCACAGGAGGTGTGTTGGGGGAAGAGAGAGTACCAGAAGCAGCTTGTTTACCCAGCATGACAGAGAAGAGACCTGGGGATTTGGAAGAAAGGAGATCAGGGTTAGGGGTGGAGGAAGAAGAAGGGGGAACTCCAGGATGCATATAGGAACTAACAACAGGCAAAGGTTCTTCATTATCATCATCTGAGACAGGATTGGTGTGGTTAGGATCATCGTGTTATGAACTAGATTTCTTCTCATCGGATGTTGGAATTTGTTGGAATGTCAGAGTTTGGGATTTGAAGTCGGAAATCAGGACATATGGACATTCGTTGGCTTCAACTTATAGGTTGCGCCCTCTTGGATCCTTTGTGTCCTGGTATTTCAGAAGGTCGGGATGTCGGAGGAGTCGGACAAGGTCGGAGAGTTGGATACAACTTAGAGACGGAAGTGAGAAGTTATTGAGTCAAGGTGGGTCAATATTCGAACTGATTAACGAGTACATGGATGAGTCATATATAATCAATTGATACAATCCGAATCAGGAAAGATACGAACACGGAAATTTCAAACAGAACAAATACAGGATCAGGGTAGAAGTAAACATGGACATAAGACCGAAGATGTAGATCTTTGATGAAAATGACTAAATATAGATGGGATAGAGATATGTAAAAATGGGTGGGGGAAATCAGAAAATATGAATTGGAATATATCGGAGGAAAAGTGGAAAAAGCTGGGAGTGAATGTGGGTTTTAACAGTATCTCCTCTTTAAGGCCGAGCCCTCGAGGCCTAAGATCAGCATGGGAGGTTTGGTTTGGTTATTAAGCAAAACCCCTAATGTGATATATAAGAGTGATGGATGGGGTTCAAGTTAGCAGTTCCCCTGATCTCTTTATCCCTACCCTCTTCTGAGCTAAATGTCGATGCCACTGATGATCTTGCTTGAGGACCTGATTTCTGAAGATGATTTGGAGTCGGGGACTGATTTAGAGGCACAGATTTGCGAGCTTTCGGAGTTGCAAAAAAGAAGCAGCAAATAAATTGGAGCGGAGAAGGTCAGAGTGGAAAAAGGCAGAAAAGGAGGAGAGGAAGGCTGACAAAAAATCACAGGAGAAATTTTGGGGAAGGAAAAGCGATGTGGTGGATAGAACCATTGCCCGTAGGAGGGTTCACGAATCTGCAATTGACCGGGTTGGACACAAACAGTATTGTTGTGCGGAATGTCAGGTTTGGGATATTTTTTGTTTGCCGATAGTGGAGGGAGCGAATGCAACATGCGATGAATGCACAAAAAGAATGGGAGGATGTGCCGTTGACCGGGAACATCAGGGTTTGCAGAAAAAGTCGCGAAAGGCATGGATATGGCTGAGGGAGAACAGCGGAGTTGCTGGTGAAGGAAATCCAGGAATTGCGGAAATCTGTCAATCATCACGCGAGTTCCATGTGGACGCATTCCGAGGAGACGCAGATTATCACCACATGGGTACAAAGGATGGTTCAGCACCAGGAGCAGGAATTGGAAGTAAGGATGGAGGAAATGGAAAGGGATGAAATATGGAAAATAGAGTTGCAAAATTGAATTGGGATTGAGCAGAAAAGCGAAGTGGGATTTCTTGGAACAGATGGAAATGTAATTAGGGACTTGAACATAAAAATGTAGGAAAAATTGGAAA
>MU134751.1:7400-27044 GCA_015039355.1 Ramaria rubella
ATCACTCCTTGTTGGGGTTTCAGGAGCATGATGAGGGAAGAGTGACCCCAGCTGGACTCAGTAAGGTTAAAACTCGTCTGCGTTGGTGCGAATACATACTACTGGATGAAGTGTCTATGTTGTCCTGTAAAAATTTGTACGAGATCAGTAAAAGACTTTCTATTACCCTAGGAGATGTCAATCAGCCTTTTGGAGGAATGAACATGATACTTTGCGGTGATTTTGCTCAACTACCACCTGTAAGAGCGAAAGCTTTGTACAGCCCTGATGTTGGACACCTGAATACAAGGGCTACCACCAAAGAACAAGAAAACACCATGGGAAAGGCAATTTGGCACCAATTTACAACAGTGGTGATCCTTAGAGAAAACATGAGACAATGGTCGCAAACCAGGGAAGATATTAAATTCAGAGCAGCTTTAGAAAACATGAGGTACAAAGATTGCACAAGTGATGACATAAATTTGCTACACTCTCTGTGTTCAAAAAGTTCTCCTGATAAAAGAAAGTTAGAGCAAGCTAGATTTAGACATGTCTCTATCATTACTTCCAGGAATAGGTACCGAGACAAAATAAATGAAATAGGCACACAGAAGTTTGCTGAAAAAACAAATCAAAAGCTAGTGGACTTACATTCAATTGATACCTTGACCACCATGGGTATCAGATCAAAACTGGGACTTAAGAAGGGAGAAAAGCTTCCCTCGGCTGATGCACAAAACAAAAAAGGAACAAACTCTGCTAAGCAACGAGTGCTTTGGAATTTACCCCCTGATATGAATGATCACAAGGCAGGGAAATTATCACTCTGCTTGGGGATGCCAGTATTGATTAAAAAGAATATTTTTGCAATGACACCCAACATTCCTCACCCAGTTTCGCATGGCAAGCTGTCTCTCACATCCTCCGACCCATCTATTGCACCACTGATTGACTTCTGTTATTTCACTGATCCTCGTGGAGAGGATGCAGCATTACTTGTACGTGGCGGACTTGCTCACAAGATTGCTGAGACCCCGCCGTTTTCCGAATATATTGGTGAGGAGATCTTCCCAGGTCTGAATGTGACAAGCAACAAAGAGATCTCCTACTTGGCTCGCAAAGCATCCAACACGGTTTATCATTCGTCAGGCACGTGCAAGATGGGACCTAGCACGGATGAAATGGCTGTAGTAGACGAACGGTTACAGGTCAAAGGACTGAAGGGCCTGCATGTTGGTGCCAAATATTTCAAAAAAAGGATCATTGTCACGATGTAGAGTACTCATGTTGCAACTCACTAATTTCCCCATTCATTCGGCTTTCCCTGTCACATTTCTATATCTGAACGGCTGTCTTCACTTAATAATAGTGACTGGTCCGAGTCTAATTTAAATAGTAATTACTTTTTGTCATGTCGCGCGAATGCACGTGACACACTTACTTACATAGCAAAGCGAGCGTGACTTATAGAAATCACTGCAAATCCTGATAAGATTCCTGAGGATTGTACCACAGTGAACTGTGAATTTCATTTTCGCAGTTTGTCAGTTTCAACGGTTTCAACAAATGAAACCAAAGAATGGTTTGTGCATGTGAATAATGGGAGATCCTCCCAAATCCTGAGGCTAAATCCTTGAGAATCATGTCCAAATAATTCAGGATCATGAAATATATTGCGTGATCACGGATATATACCCTGTGATTTAAATGAATCATCAATTATCCCTTAGTATACTTGATGATCTTGGAGTATTCTCAGGAATCCTGAAAGATTTACAGGGATAATGGATGATTCATTTCAATATCTGCATGATTTGACAGAATAACCAAGGCTATTCTTTTCTTTGTTTTATTTTGTCCAGTAAAGTCACTCAAACTTCTTATGCATCTTTGTGCACTTGAGGCAAGAGACAAATAGCATGGTATAGTTTTGCAAGTTGTAGACAAGATGAAGATATGGAAGGAGAGCTGTAGTTGAGCAGTTGTGACTGTGCTAATGGCTCAGTTTGTTATCATGTTTACTTACTAAAACATGGCTTGTCCATAATCTCCTCACAACCTATATATATTTTTGAAATCCATATTTTCAAGCATTTTGCCACACCATGCACTAGTAGATTTTTTTTCCTATCCTATTGCACCAATTTTTAGCTCATTTCATTGAGAAACGAGTGAGAAATTGTGTTCACGAGTCATGAACATTTGGGCGGAGTCAAAAACAACGCACGCCTTACATAATGCAAACAGCTGTAATTTTACTTGTAACCACACACATTGCAGACACCAATAAACTTATTGGCTCAGTCTGTTTTGTGATAAGTATAAAGTTTTACATTGACATTGCCCTCATAGCCCACCTTTGTGATTGCCTCCATGAGCAGCTCAACAACTCCTTGGCTCCAGAGTCCAGACATGTTTGACGTGAACCCACCTTCATCACCCATGTTCATAGCTTAGATACCCCAATGAATACATCAGCAATGTCATGCGCACGCATTACAAAAAAAAAGACTCTCACCATTGATGCCATACTTTGATGACCTTTTTCGGAGTGTGATATGTCCTGTGCCAATCTTCATCACTTTGGTGAATGAGGACACATCAGCTCTCTTTTGTTTGTTAAGGCTGAAGCGAGAACTGAAACGAGAACATGGGTGGCAATAATGAGGATGGGGATGATGGAGAAAGAGCAGGGACATGTTTGCAGGCTGGTCTATGCATGAACTTAAGGTATCATGAAGAGAAATAGAATACAATGGGACTAATTTAGGGAAAACAACCAAGGAGATGGTGGGAAGGAGTATGGTGTGTGGGGAGTGGTGGGGTGGAGAGAAAAGAGGCACTGCTAGACATGCACCTGGTCTGACCCGGGAATATACATCTTGTGTGAAAATTTCTCAGTCAATTTTTGATAACATGAACTCACAAGAACTCACATGCAGTTCTATGATCTTGTGTGCAGCCTTTGGCATTTTGATGTCTTTGCATGCAAGCTCATGTGACTGAAAGTTTAGATAGAGTATATCTTCATAGATATATGTATCTAATCTAATCTTCAGGCACGAAAGCTGCTTGCATGCTCAAGTTCACAGTTGATTGTTATGACTCAGCATGACAGCAAACAGCTTGATCTTATCAACCTAAAGGAGAACTCTTTCACAGTGCTGTCCCCCGACTACTCCTGAGGCAAAATGTAAACTACTATTGGATTGTTAAGTACCAAACAAATATTGAGAGTAGATTAGCCATGACAAGTGTGCGTTTTGAACTCTTCTAAAGGGTATGCCACAAAACAACAGTCACAGAACTCAAGTTTTTCTGAGTCATTGCGAGATGAACCTGAACTTTGTGATGTACTGGAACCGTTTGGTCCAGAAATCAACCCTGATGCCACAGACAAGGATGGTGATACTAGGGATAAAAAATGGGTCGGGCTGGGACCCTTACCACGACGTCCAATGCTCACCAGCAAGTCTGTCAAAGCTGGGGGACTAGACAAAGGAGCTCGTGAGCCTTCCACTTGGGAGCTATAATGCTGATTCGTTTGAATACTAGCAGGCGGTGTCACTATCAATTGTTAGTTTGAGTGAAAATAAGCTGACCGGCTGCACAAAAACTTACGCAAGTTCTTTGGATTGCTGATGGAGTATCCAACTGTCGAGCGTTGACATGTACCCTTGGAACAACCGAGATAGCCGTGCGTTGGATTTTGAACCCTTCGTGCTCGTCCAACTCGTGCTCATCCAGATGATGCAGCATTTGAAGGTAAAGTTGCAGGCATGGTAGCTGCATGTAGTATTAAAAAAGTCCATTAATGATAGATATAACAACTTACCACCATACTCTTCAAATGGGGGGTAAATGCACCCCGCTCCTTTGTGTTCTGAAGTCAAAGGAACGTGGGTGTTTCAGGTGACAACAGGCCACACCAACACTCAAATGCTTGCTTGCGGTGTTCATTGTACTTCGAGATTCCAGCCAGAGAGATCAAACAACCTGCAGACATGGGACTAACGAAGTAAGCTTAGAGAGCACCAAAAGTCAATGGAAAGGCAAACATACTATGGATATTCTGCTACAGCTCCTTGGACACAGTCATAGAAAACAAGATTAGGTGATTTGGATTACATTTTAAGGCAAGCGGCAAAGAGTTCGTCTCTATATGGTTGCGGGTATTGTTGGCTTGACTCTCGATAAGAGGGTGGATCATCGTGAAATCGAAGGGAGAGACAGCATGTATGATTAGAATGATTGAAGCTGAAAATACGACGAGAAGACATTTTATAGTGATTTGTATGACAAAAGAGCATTGAGTAATAGAGCAAATTTGGAAGAATGCCCTGCGGAGAGTATAACAATGTCAGACCTGCTTTTATGGGAATTATGGCAGATAGGACACGTCACTTACCAGATTCTAGACTCCCACCTCTGTTCCTCACGCACCCTCGAACCCATTGTTGTCCGCATGATGCATTTCAGACTACAGTAGCATAGCGGAAATGCAAAGCCTAAAGGTGCAAAGTCACAGCCGAATGAAACTGAAAATTTTGTTAGCCCACCATTAACAAAGGGAAGTGTAGATAGATCTCAGCTATCTACATATGGTGCCATTTCCAAAGCAAAACTGTGTTTAGTGTTGTGGTACGAGGTTTGGTTGAAATGCTTAGTCATACTCCTAAGCCTCTGTTCTGCTGTTGCACCTCCCCTGTGCTTTATTTCAAACGACGGCATATGCATCCTGAAACTACTTGGCAACTACTGGTTTTTATTTTCTATTCTTCTGACTCTAAAAAAAACTTGGTCCAATAACAGGCTAACGGCAATTTCAAAATCATGCTATTGAATATACACTCTCTGGTTATTAGAGATTCAGATATATGCATGTAAGTAAATTCTAAAAACTATTTCAATAGAACCTGTGTGATTTTCTGAAGCTACTTGACAACTACTGGGCTCAATATACTGTCTTGACTCTCTGGTGACTCCGAACATGAACTTGGCCCAATGACAGGATAGCAGTGTTTTCAAATCATGCTGTTAAAATATATTCCCTTTGTTCTTAGAGAGTTATACCTGTAAGTAACTTTTGAAAAATTTACATTGTTTATTTTTTATTTTTTCAATGACATGCATTGCAATTGTGAACATATTGAGGGAACCGTTGTCAATACTTTAAATGCAACAACAATGAGTTTTTTGAAGCTGTCGAGTGAAAAATGCCCCTGAGTATCGAACAGCTTGGAGTTCTTCAGCAAGCCAGACAGCTCCTCGAAGAGGCCAACATACTGCTATGCTCAGATGTCACCACATCCAAACTCAATCCCCCCTTGCTTCAACTACAGAACACACTTGATTCTTATATCCAAAACAACACCCCACACCCCAATGTTCTACTCTCTCAGTATGTCTCCCCCCCAGCAACATATTTTACAGCCGAACAGATCCTTCAGGGTCAAAACCGAATAACACGGCAGTCCTATGCTAGTGCGATTGTAGAACATCCCGTTGGTGCAATCGTCAAATTCCCACAAACAGGTTTGCTCCCAGATGAAGCAATTGCACACCATTTTTCCATAGATCCTACGAAGCCCTTTATCAATCCAAAAGATAATATACAATACTCACTTGGTGACTCACACGGTGGCCAGGCAAACATAACTTGTCATCTACTTCATGACATACATGATGACCGTAGTGTCTCATGCTTTCAATTAAAAACCAGCTGTGAGTCCTTTGTCTTTGCATCTGGATGAATGAAAACCAGAGTTAACAGTTTAACAGGCCAGTCTATCAAACACTGCTCATTCAATTTTCAGCCACATACACCCTCAAATATACATGTTAACAATTCCCATGCACCGTGCCCCTCTGATATAACTTCAAACGCAACACGGGAGGTTTTTCTAAAGACATTAGCCTTCTACTGTGCACTTATGGAACATGGTTGTCCATTCAATGCCAAGTCTTCTGACAAATGTCCCAGCTTAATGAACATGCCAGGGGAGCTTGAAAACAGTGACGAAGAGTACTTCGAACAGGACACTGTGGATGCTGAGACTTTATATGAATCATTGTGTGATATGTGGGCACATATCAAAGCCAACCAATGTCACAGATGTCTCATTTTCCATCGGAACATTTACTGTCAACCTTTTATCCAGTCAGTGATTCAAGTTCTGAATGTTATGATACTTCTACTTAAGGTTGTTTCGTGCAGGTGTGAGAAACGTCACAAAGGACATCAAGCCCATCTTGTACTATGCAACCTCAATGAATTTGACATTACTTACCTTGAAGCACTTCTAAATGGAGACCTTGATATAATTCTACATTACGAAAAAGCAGCTCAGAAAGATATGGTAGTCAAACTGCACAAAAAATAAGCACCCTAAATATCTAGAAATTTCAGCGATTTTACATCAAAATTTCCCAGCGAAATTAAGAAACGGCCCCTGCAAAATTTTAAAGTGAAATTACTTGTTTTGAGATTGCAAATTGTAGACACAGAAAATACATTTTGCATTTGAAGAGCATAAATGTTTTGAGAGGTCCATATTTTCAAAGTGGCCATATTTTGAGAAGTCACGCAATTTCAAAGATGTGTTTTCTATAATATCTAGTTCAACCATTTATCTATGTGATTCTAAGAGCAATACAGATGGTGGATTATGTATGTGATTTTAAGAGCAATAAGGAGGGTGGGTTATCTGTGATTTTAAGAGCAATAGTCGTAGGGAAGGACTGAGTCCCGTGTAGGGCCGAGAGATAGAGATCACGGGAATGAAATTATGAGAAAGAAGTAGATAGAGATGAGCAGGAATGGGATTAAAGAAGTGTTTTTAGTATGAATGGAGAAGAGAGTGTGAGGTTAAGTTGAAAGTCTGGTTCGCAAACATGTATTCTTGCATTAGGTATCAAGAGCTTGCATCTCCGTTGTCGCTCCTTATACTGAGTGGCTTTGATCTAGTTTCTGGAGTATAATCCCATGGATTGTTTGCAGCTTGGCTTGGACTCTTGAAGCTGTGGTTGCAAGCTCGCAACTCTTTGTCAAAACATGCTATCCAGTCTTCCTCCTCGGGCGTGATTTCTCTGGTGGCCGTTGTGGCCCTGGTGGTGATGGTGGACGGTCCTGAAACAGGTGGGCCGGCTTCTTGATCCATGTCCTTGGATCCAAAGACTGACACACTTGCCGCTAATTGCATGTTCAGTTCTGGCTCAACTTGAATCTGCCACACCACGCACATACATTTGTCAACTTTTCTGTTGCCATCCTCACTACTGTCCTCACTTTCGTCTGTGCAGGATATCAAGTGTTGGACTTGACAAAGGAGCGACATGCTGAACGTACCTGCATGCTCTTTGCCTTCAAAGCTCACTGTTATTTTCTTCGGAATGACATAACGTGACACTGGAAACACAGTGAGTAAGGGTTCATTCCATTTAGCAACTTGATCACTGACCTACCACCACCTTTTGTTTATTCCAGGCCATTCCACTGTCTCCAATAGCTTCAAGTAGATCATCTCCATTGGGATTTTTGCCTTGTTTTTCCAGTGACTTTTTCCTGTAGACTTTGACAAGAACCCAATGAAATTCATCTTCAGTGACTCCCCATTTGGTGTCAAGGTATTTGAACGGCTTTGGGAGTAGCTTCTGAAGCCACTGATCAATTGCATTGTATTCCAGTTCTTCTGGAAGACTAGAGAACCCTTCTCAGATGTAGAAATGGCAAGTCCCTGATTTTTGAGTCTCCTGATAGACTGCGGTGTAGGAGCACTTGTATCATTGAGACTGTCATCTTGACTCTATTAACACATTTTTAGTGCACTTTGACGTATTTCAGCAGGGAAAAACACACATCAAGCCCACAAGGCATCATAATCACATGTCGGACTGATTTTCCATCTTCGGCTGCGTTCTTGATCGACTTGAGAAATAGTTAGGACAGGCACAGCAATGCAGAATCACATGCCTTGGTATCCTTCTCTTTGAGTCCCAATTTGGAATGCTTCCTTGACTATGGCGCCTCAATGTAAGTTTGAAAATTGTCGATGAGACTGAAAACTGACCTTAGCTCTCCGTGGTTTGGTGTGAAATCCCTCAAGTGCTTCTTTCTTTGCGTCCTCCAACTCATTGTTTATCGATGCTGCAGCTTTGCTGGGTTGTTGATATGAAGTCATGATCTTGTGAACTTTGGACTTCGGAAGACTCGAATCTGAGTCCGAACATTGTCGAGTTGTGACGTGCCAGTTAAGGACATGCAAACAATCATGACACTGTAGTGGTTCATCTTCTCTCTGATTCGGCTGGCCCTCGAATTTAGGGCAAGTACAGTTGAAAAATCTGCAAGATACTTGAGGCATTATGGTAAAGAAGAGGAGGAGGAGGGCGGTGAAGTTTTCAAAATGTTAGTCACCCATTCTCAATTCCCACAGGAGTAGATTTAACATTCACGCCTGCTAGTTGTTCATTTGCTCAGCTGAAGTTCGCTCACTCCATGCCAGGTTGATCAGTATTGACAGATGCCACATGAATCTTCACGACTCGCTTGATGACCTGCCAGATTTAGGCAACAACAAATGGACGAGGAGCATCAACGAAGGTTTCTTCATCTTGTCAACCAGCTACCTGAAGGCCTTGGAGACTCTGAGGCATGATGATGGGGAGGCATTGTGCCTTCACCACCATAAGGAATGTATCCTAATGCATTTCATCCCTATTCTGGAGGCTATGGCCACAAGCGTGGTTCCACTTCCATGGGTACTCAGCTGCACTCACACATTTGGAAGGCTAACAGTGGAGTTAGAAGAAGCTGCTGTTGGTGCAGAGGCAGAGTATGTATTTCACTTTAATTTTTTACATTTCTGACTATTTGTTCATGTGATTCAGTGACCAAGCTCAGTTTGCGAAGTCCTCATTAATTACGATGCATTGAACAGGCCGCCGAGGACGGCCTAAGAAAGTAATTGATGTCAACTGGCTTACCAAAGCCTGTTCAAACAAACGTCGCATTAAGTTTCAATTTCTAGCAGATGTATTAGGAATTCACAGAAATACCCTTCGGTACAAGTTGAAAGAGGCTGGGCTTCAGGTTAGGTTCTCTACCATGGATGACATGACTCTGGTGTGGCTCCTTAAAGATTTCAAAAAGCACTGCCCAGAGTCTGGACTACACTATGTAATAGGATGGTTGCGAACAAATGGCCTCCATGTTCAGAAGGAATGCATACAGTTAAAGTGGGCCAACATCAACCCTGTTGAACAGGCTCTCCGGCGTGATGGTATGCGTGAACATCGCGTCTATACTTTAACCAGACCGAACCTAGTGTGGCATTTGGATGGGCACCACAAACTTATCATGTATGGAATAGTCATCCACGGCATTATCGATGGCTATTGCCGTACTGTTCGTCCTCTTTTTGTCTTCTCAATGATGTTCTGATGACGAATATTTCTGATCTCACAGATCACTGGATTACGCATGCATTCCAATAACCGTGCAGCCACTGTATTACAGCTGTTTATAGAGGCTGTGGAGAAATACAGACAGCCTTCACGTGGACAAGGAGATCGAGGAGGCAAAAACCTTGCCATTGCTATGTGGATGATAATGCAGCTTGGCCCCAAGCATGGCTCTTTTATGTGGGGATCGTGAGTGTAATTCATTTTAATATCAGAACCTTACTTATATTCTGTACAGCTCTACTAGAAACACGCGAATCAAGCGGCTATGGGTGGAGGTAGGAACTCAGTTCGCTATAAGGGCAACCTCTGGGGCTAGTGGAATATCACACTAGAGCCTGGCAGATGGAAATCCAAAGTATATAAGCTCAAAGAAGGCTACAGGCAAGGATACATACCTGGCAGATGGAAATCCAAAGAGAAAAGCCTAAGGACTCCCACTGCCGAGGTGGCTACTAACTAAGGAAAGACTCCAAACAGACTGAACGTTATGGGCGCTTAAAACGGAAGTCACGTGACCTATGACGTAGCCCAGGTAGGTTCCAACTTGCACACGTCACCGGGCGCTTAAATCGCGAATAGAAGTGCCAGTTGTAGAAGTGAGCAGGAAGGAGGAGGGGGGAGAAAGAAAAGGGAAATATTAGATAGAAACAACAGGGAGAAAAGAGAGATAAAGGGGAGATGGGGATAGAAGGGGTGAACATGAATAAGAGAGGAGAATAGGAGAAGGAGAATAAAAAGGAGCAGAATGAGGGGTTCCCCTTACATCACGCAGATGGAGGGTTTTTTTTGTTTGTTCAAAGTGCCTCCATTCATTGGATCAGTGAGACCCTTCCCACCTGTGGCTGCTCAACATTCTTTTACTTGACCTGATAAATGAGGATTGTGAAGATTTCCAAGAAGCATGGAATTGTCACCTGATTTCAGGTTCAGAAACCAACAACATGAGCCCAGCAGTAAGCATGGCATCTTTATATATTATGACCTAACAATTTTATAGGACTTGTGTTTTTTCGGGGAGACAATCATCAGAAAGCCAGTTGATGAGTTCATGGGAATTCACCCAGACATCTTAAATCAGTACTGTAGTACCCACGGGAAGGAGTGCATACGGAAATATGGAGAGACAGGTGCAGGAAACCCCCCAGAAGAAGCTGACACAGATTCTGATGGAGCTAGCAGTGACGAAGGAAGCGAGACTAATGAAAATGCTGCCAGTGGACTGGATGAAGACACTACATATAGTGAATCCGAGGGTGATGAGGCGAACAGCGACTTGGACAGTCTAGAGACATCGGCAGAGACCCCAAGGATACTGAATACTCTCATGTTCAAGCTGCACTCACACACAATCTGCAAGGGAATATCAAACACAAGGCAGTCAAGACGCCCTGCCACAAAAATCCATTTGCTCATGACTGTGAACTCAAGGTGTCGTTCCGCAGGGCCCTGGATGCGGCACTCAATGATGATGCCGTACCTCAATATCTTTATGCACGAGAAGAAGAGTGGCATGTTGAAGTATACCCAACGTACGAGGTTTTGAAGTGTGGCCAGAAAGGCAAAGAGCTCATAGTGGAGCTACCACAGGAGGTTTGGCTTCCTCATGCCATTGCATGGGCTAAAGCCTTATTTCTCATGAAGGATTTTATATATTCTCAAGATGGCCCTTAGATATTATTGTTATTTATAAATATTAATTTGATTTCTTGCCTGTAAAGACTATAGTGCCTCCTATACATGTACAGTATTCAAAATTAAATTCTTTTGATTGCATGCTCAATGATCCAGTACTCCTCTTCAAGTACCTTCGACTTCCTGATATCCTCCACGGTTCTTTTCTTGCACATAGGAGCCATTTTCGGTATTTCTGCATCATCAAGGAGAGAGTACACTTCTTCGGGAGTTGCAGGGAAGTCTGGATGCATGTAATGACGCCCGAACCCTGACCACCATGCCATCTTCCACACTTCTTCACATTCGACAATTCCTGTGCAATCAATGATAGAATGATTCACTCTTGGTGCTGAGAACGTGACTAATTGACGGTGGTTATGTATTTTAATCTTCATTTCATGGATATAAAAGATGTTCACCATTCCGAGGGACACATAATCTTTGAGTGTGGGCAGGACATAGTGTTTCCGCAGCAGCTCACGAAATGCGTTGGAGATCCAAGGCTTGTGATTGTACTTCTGGGCAAGCAGAAGCCTCTCGGAAGCTGGCAATAGTTGACAGTCTAGCTCACATACCACCGACTGCTGAGCGGCATCCATCTGGAAAAACGCTGACATTTCCCAGAAGTCAATGAGCTCTGTGGTTGAGAGATCTGTGAGTTTCAAGCCCCTAGTGTAGAACATGTGTGAACACTCTGGAATCAGTTGAAAAAGACATACATACGTTGGGTAGAAATAACCAAGGACATGCTGAAACTTCATTGCTGTAACTGGATCTTTGAGGATGATGGGATCCTCGTCTGTGAGTCCTTGGGGAGGTTTTTCACCTGGTGTGCACGCGAACATCCCTGTGAATGTTTCCGAGCCAGTGATGAGGGTCTTGTGAACCTTGAACAAAGTGCTGTCGACCTATCAATGGTTTAGGATGATTTTACCAGAGAATGACAGATAATTCTTACAAAGAATGTAACTGAACTATCCTCAAAATACAGGGTTCCTCGAATAAACGGTCCTTGGGCCATCAGAAGTGGTTGGTGGTTATTAGTGCCCAAAAAAGTATTGTGTCATGATACTCGACCTGGGGGATGCAAGCCACCATGTGTGAAAAACTTAAATTTAAAGCAAGTTATTTAAGTCTTTTAGTCTCTGAAGGAATGGGATTCCCTGTTCTTAACTTTCAGGAGACTGCAATCTATTTTTTTTAAAAGTAATTTCACTTTAAAATTTCGCAGGGGCTGTTTCTTAATTTCACAGGGAAATTTTGATTTAAAATCACTGAAATTTCTAGATATTTAGGGTGTTTATTTTTTGTGCAGTTTGACCACCATAGAAAGACGGCTATGGACCCCTTGCACCCTGTAATTCAGTTGCAGCTCCCAGAGAACAGAAAGCACTCTGTCATAAGTTATAGCATATATTTTAATATGGTAGTAATGACTCACTTCTTGATAGCTATCTGGCATAAAAACTCTAACGGAATACTTACTAGGGGTGTCATGGATCGGACAAAATTGTGTGCTGCTCTATTTGAAACTTATTGTCCTTATGACCTCAACCGTTGTCCCTATTTTTTGCTTGTTTGTTGGAATCCCCATTCGCACCTTGATCCAGTACCCTCCAAAACACCACGTACACTCATCCACATCTTCAATCAGTTACTTGATGGTCTGGGCTGGAAACTTGCTGATGCAACCCCTCGACGTATTATCCTCGATTCAGCTTTTATGAATGGTCTTCAAAAAGCACTTGGATGGAAGGGCCAGCGTGATCCGACACTCAGTGATCTGCATCCCTCCTTGGGTAATGCAGACCATGCAGCACGGTTGATCAATAATTTACAAGAAACTTATTATCCATATGGCACAGGACTGAAAGGTAAATATTGACTATTTATGATACTAAATCTAGCTGATGGTTTATTCAGGAGCATACCACCTTCTTGAAGAGCATAAGCAACTGTCTTGTGAAGATGCTTATGTGCGCTGTGTCAAAGAACATGACATTCCTGGTGAAGGCTCTTTTCGCTTTGTCATCTGCATGTTCAAGGCTATGAGTGAGCTATTAGTAGCAACCAAACATCCCTCGATCGATACATCATTCAAGCGGCTGCACAAATGGCAAGAATTTGAGATAGAGGCCTGGTTTTCAGAATATCTTCGCTGTAGGTTTTATTGCAATTTTAATTCAATAACTATCTAACGACAGACCACGACATGCTTAGCTATTGTTGTCACTCGTGCCTTCACTACATCGCAAAGTGCAGCTGCACACCACATTTTATTCCATTGCATCTTTGCAATAGTTCACGAAGATACCGGCAAGGTGGTGCAGCTCCATCACATCCATGGTGTTGGATTTGATACGTTCATGGCGGACGGACATAAAGGGCAAGCATTAGGTGAGCGGCTTCCAGTTAAATCACACAAACCATACTGACTTTGTGGTTATAGGTCTTGGATTATGCTGTGAGGAAATCTGTAGAAACATGGCTGGTTACTGCTCTATAGAATGGAGCAAAGCGTTACACAGTCTAACACCATACGAACATCTCGCTCGGATGTATCGGTACTGTTTCTCACACTTTACAAGAAATGTACATGGATTGCGTGCACATGTGTCTGCCAATGTTAGAGGCGCCATGATGAGTATTGCATCTGCTGAGCCTTTACCTGACTTCAAAGGAACCTTGAAATTAATCAGGTCAGGGGGCAAGAAAGCCATAGGTAATCTATTTTTTTTTAATTCAGGCAGTTTCTTAATATGAGCACACCAGATTGGCTTAAAGATAAGGAGTCATCATCAGGATTTGCACTTGCAGCTCTATATCAACCTGCGAGCAAGATTCCTATTGACGTTTGGAAAGCCTCACCATCGACCTCGAATGGAAATGAGCAGGCCCACCACAGTGTCAACCATGATGGTGTGAAGCTCACAATGCTTGCTGGTATCATGCGTGGGATGCAATATGACTCCCGGGCAATGGCAGGCCTTGAGGTGCTACGAGCGCATGGTATCTACTCTCGAGATCAAAAACCTACACATTTTCGCCATGCCACTCGAACAATTGTACGAAGTAGTAAGTCCTTCATGCTTATTGCATATTTTCTTACCAAACCATGTTCTTAGGTCTTGTTCAGAAGCGTGCCATTAATAATATTGATACCGAAGTCCAAAAAACTTATAAGAAACTCATCGGTTTGCAAGACACCGTTCAGACCCATGCCACCACTCTCAAACATGCTATCGAGATGGGTTTGGATGTTGATCAGGTCTCTAAAAAAATTACACAAAACTGATGCACAACTGCAAGAGCTTCACACGACCTTCAAGGGGCTCCAAAATCAAAGTTCTGGCACAGTGTCTACTCCAGACCTCAAAGAACCAGCGGAAATATTTGACCGTCAAATGCTAGATTATAGAAATCAAAATATTACCACGCTCTCTAGTGTACATTCACGTGGCCCCCTTGCCTCGACATTGCCGCATACCTACTATCTAGCTCCCAAACTCCAATCTCACCCCACCCCACACCCTCACACTCGCTCATCCCTCTACCATCCACCCACCCGGTCGTACCTCAAGGGGGAGACTGGTACCAGCTACCGAGTGTTGTTGGACCTGTACCATACCAGCTGCCTATAATGGCGCCAGCCACTCATGTTGCAGACTATTATGAGCAGTTCATGGGACAGTCATCCTATGCTTCCGTTGCTCCACAACCTGACAAACAGCGGAACGTTTCGTTTGGTGGGATCGGACGTGCACACATGCAGGAATGTTGAAATATTTGTTAGTTAAAATAGATAGCGGTACAATTATTTGAATGTACCTTAGATATTCCATAGTGAGCGACAATTGAGAGAGCCTGGGGGGCCATAGCAGATAGGCATCTGGTCTGTCGTTGATAAAATCATGCCCTGTGCCGTCATGCCAAGTCATAACGATTGACTGACCACTGTGCGTGCTCCAAGGGTCTCTTGATCTCAGATGGGCTTCGATGTGGTTACAGGCACTTGAAGGTAATGAACTTCCCACTTCTGCCGCTTACGTGGACCATGTGTGTACATGTTTGCGCAAACATTGGTTGCATGGATTCTTAAGTACTCTGATGTATTCAAACTATGAATACAAACCCCTAAAACGCAGTGAGTACATAGTATTATGATTCCCTAGGAGGATGAAGTCCAACAGGAATTGTTTGTACAGTCCTGTAGGATATCAAAAGTTCATCTGCTGTTTCCTATTGTCTTTCCCACGAATAGAGTTGATGATTAGATGTAATACTCCCACGACTAGAAAATTGTTCAAACTCCATCTCAGATACAACACAGGGATACTCTGATGATCACTAGGTGGTGGTGGTCAGCTTCCAATGGGTTTTGTGGTCTCGGTCATTGCATGGACATTGTATACCCTATTACAAGACATATGTATGCAGTAGTTTCTTGAAATCCTGAAATATTCATGTTTCCAAGCATACCCGGTTTTGAAGTAGGATATTGATGATGTAATCACAGCACCATTAATCTAGCCATTACCCTATGTTTAGCAATGGCACTGGAGGCTCCTATGGCTAAAAGCAGCATGAGATTCTTGGAATTTGTGAATTAAAGCCCATTTGTTGTGAGTTAGTCTCCATTTCAAGCTATCTGACTGCAACAATGCTACTTCACTGATCATCCACATGCACAGATGATTATCATTGCTCAAGTCCCAACGTGCCCAATGCCCAGTTTTATTTGGATGGGGCTCTTCTTGATGATTACTGTGTGACAGGCTGATAGATCTGATGGTATGACCAACCTCAGAAGCACATACTCAAGTCATAAAGTCTGAGTGTAGTACTGAATTACAAATGAAGATGTGTTTCAGTTCATTCATTTCTGCATTTATGGATTCTTGACATACTTATCTCTCAGTTGAAGACACATGCACACTCTGCTGGTTTGGCATAGGATGTCTAGGGCAGGACCCATCAGGATACACATTGCACATATCTGTCTGCATCTCACACATTCAACTGCCCTCTCCCTCTCTTCTGTATGTCCACTCCATATTGCTTCAACTGTCTCCTGTACACCCCATGCACCATTGCTTACAGTCTTTGGCCCAGTGAGAAGCAGGAAGTATATTGTAGGTGGTATTTAGAATCTGAGACCAAATTGTCTTCCCAGGTGCTCTGGATGCAGTAAGAACTGGCATGCTAGCATGGCTTCAACTAAAAACCAACATGAGACCATTCAGCAACTTCTGGAGTCATGGTTCAGTTTCAATTTGCCATTTCAAGGTGACTTTGATAGTTCCCAGTCACAACTATCGTCACAGTTAGTCAGTAACAGGTTGGCACAGTGTGTACATATTTTTTTTTTTGTATTTTTCGTGATTTTATTTCATTATGTTTTGGTATGCAAGAATGATGCAGCTCTCTGATGAGGCGTGTCCATTGTGAGTCACATGGTCATGTGACCAAACATTTCAGTGCAACAATTTTAAAGTTCATACACAAATGTCAAATCAGGTGATGTGAAAAAAGACAACGAACAGTGTGGCATATAAAAGAGCCATACTTTTTTTCTTTCTCTTTGAGTAGTGCTGCCTGCCTCTGGAGGCAATGAGATTCCAAAATAATAAATTATGTGCAAAGAATTCAGTGAAAAAAAAATTACATATAGTGGTTAACTGACCTTTCAGGGTGGTTAAAGGCAAAGTTGCCACTACAGTTGCAACATTCTACATCAAAACCATGGTTTTCATGACCATAGAACACTAATGAGCACATACTAAGGTACACATTTGGAGATCCACCAGCATGAAGGATGGCTGTGTAAAACACAATTTATGTTGCAGCATTGCTGGGCAAGGCTGAAGCTGCATTCAAAAACACAGGATGGAACTAAAGAATAAAGTGTTGTGACACTTGTAGTATCCAATATTCAATGCTACAACTGTTAATTATCACTGCTTGATGCCAAAGTAGTATGTTGGAGCTTTGGAGTTTGTCCACGTCACAGTCACAAAATGGTCGAAAACCTTTTGTGATGTCATCATGTTGGTGAGTATTGTCGGAGCCTTGGAGTTTGTCACATCACAGTCACAAAATGGTTGAAAACCTTTTGTGATGTCATCACGTGGTGAGGTTTGGGTGGCCAGTTTTAACCTCAACCATCTGAACTGAACTGATGGTCAGGTGCTGAGAGGTTGGTCCAACTGATGTTTGAATGGGATGTAGGTAATGGTGTAGAACATCTATAAGACTTGAAATATATATTGTCCAATGATTTTGGGCTTTGTTGATTTTTTTTTCATGTCTACCATTAGCTGCAGCTCATGCATTCTCTTGATTATTTAATCTTATTAGATTGACTTTTACATGACATATTTTACATATTTTATTTTGAGATCCTGGAAGGCCTGTATGGATGCATAGAAAACTATCTAGCTGTGTTGAAGTTAAGTCATGTGATCTCTCGCATTTTTTGTGATGTGTGACAAGTCACAAAATGGTCAAAAACCTTTTGTGATGTCATAGAAAGCTGCATGCGCTCGGCGCTTAAATAAGCGCCAGTAGCGTGCAATAAAAGAAATAGTAAAGGGTTGTAAAAGAGGTAGAAAAATAGGAGGAAACAGAGGAAAAAGTGAGAAGGAGGTATGAGACCACAATGAATGAAGATTCATCAGGTATTGGAGTGATCAAAACTCATGACTCACAAGTTCGTGAATGAATCAACTAATGAGTTACTTGTCAGTGATTCCAACTTGTGAACAGCCTTGAAAAGGGCATTGGAGGAAGGCCAATATTAAACAAGTCCCAGTCCCCCAAATGTAGCTAGGAAGACCACATGACAACTCACATAGCACAGGGAAGTGAGTGATTATAGCCAACCTGAACTTACACAACCGCTTATATAACTATAACTGATACATGGGTTGTTACAAACACCACAATGAGAATTATCAGTAATTGGGGCACCACCTTATTGCCTCGATTTCCCTCTGCCATACATTGTTCTTCATTCATTGTAGTCTCATACCTCCTCCTCACTTTTTCCTCTGTTTCCTCCTACTTTTCTACCTCTTTTACAACCCTTTACTAATTCTTTTATTGCAGCTACTGGCACTTATTTAAGCGTCGAGCATGTGCAGCTTTCTATGACATCACAAAAGGTTTTCAACCATTTTGTGACTTGTCACACATCACAAAAATGCGAGAGATCACATGACTTAACTTCAACACAGCTAGATAGTTTCTATGCATCCATACAGGCCTTCCAGGATCTCAAATAAAATATGTAAAATATGTCATGTAAAAGTCAATCTAATAAGATTAAATAATCAAGAGAATGCATGAGCTGCAGCTAATGGTAGACATGAAAAAAAAATCAACAAAGCCCAAAATCATTGGACAATATATATTTCAAGTCTTATAGATGTTCTAAACCATTACCTACATCCCATTCAAACATCAGTTGGACCAACCTCTCAGCACCTGACCATCAGTTCAGTTCAGATGGTTGAGGTTAAAACTGGCCACCCAAACCTCACCACGTGATGACATCACAAAAGGTTTTCTGACCATTTTTGTGACTGTGACTGTGACAAACTCCAAGGCCCCACCAATACTCACCAATTGATGACATCACAGAATGTTTTCAACTTTTTTGTGACTGTGATTTGACAAACTCCAAAGCCCCAACATAATACTTTGGCATCAAGCAGTGATAATTAACAATTGTAGCATTGAATATTGGATACTACAAGTGTCACAACACTTTATTCTTTCGTTCCATCCTGTGTTTTTGAATGCAGGTTCAGCCTTGCCCAGCAATGCTCCAACATAGATTGAGTCTTACACAGCCATCCTTCATGCTGGTGGACCTCCAAATATGTACCTTTGTATGTGCTCATTAGTGAAAATGTTGTGAGACCTGTTGCTTACATTGCATAGATGGAAAACTTGTGAAGCCAGCAACACTGCTTATGGGCTAGAGATGGAGTTTAATCATTCCAACGATGCTCAGAGTACTATACTATCGCAAGAAATGAAAGGTTGAGGTAAGTTTCAAGACCAACAAAAGGCTGTTGGGTACAGAATCAAGTGCTGATGGTGATTGACATGTACACCATTTTAATTTACATACAGAGCGAGTGCAGGCGACCAACATCTGAGATTCTGGCTGCAACAGCACTGAGTGCTGACAAAGGGAGTGTTGAGTTCAAAGATTGATCTGGAGATTGACACCAATGTTCATGATGAGAAGTTGCTGGAGTTTGAAGCCACACGCACCTTTGCCCTTGCTGTACATATGTTTTCCCTAGCTCACCGTGTGGCTCTGGCTCTTGGGTTTGATCCTATACTACCCTCTCGGTTTAAATCCTTTCTTACACAAGTTTCTCTGATCATCACTGTTCACGTCCTTGGTCCAGGGATTCCATTATGTGAATATGACACTAACAGGTCTGAGATTTTAGGAAGCTTGGCTGAAGGAAAGGACACATTTCTTGCAAACATCAAAAACTCCATGAT
>MU134751.1:28048-52078 GCA_015039355.1 Ramaria rubella
CTGATGGCTCCAGCACAGCTTGCTGATATGTGGAGGGAGCTCAAGTTTACTCTTGCGGAACTATGTTACGTGAGCTTAATTGTCTCTGCATGGAAATAGCAGTGACTCAGGTCTCTTTTTCTAAGGCACTATTCCCAGAGGTGGAGCAGGAAGATTGGCATCTTTGGTTCAGCATGGCATCTTTGGTGCTTTTCCAGAGATGGGGCAGTGAAGTTGCAGTGACATTGGACAGGTTAACATAGCTGTCCTTGGTTTCTGAGCAAAAAGTGATGGCTCTGAAGGGTCAAACCATCCCCATCAGCAAGTTAGTGGAAGGCCAGAGAAAAATCATCCACTGGGACAGCCAAAGTAGTTCAATTGGGTCAAGGAGAGGCTCTTCTTCAGGTGAAGGGTCTTCTTCAGGTGGAGGGTCTTTTTATGTCACCCAGCCCCCCAGCAGCCTGCCCCCACATTGATGAGTCAGGTGAGGAAGACACCTGGCCGATATTCCATTTTGTTTTCTTGAAGCACAAAGAGTGGAGAAGATGTGGGGAGACCACCCCCTCTCTTTTGGAGCTTGGTCTGTTTTCTTGCCTACGATGTAAAGTCGGTAGTCTTGTAACTATGTACAACACTTTTAAATGGCTCTGCCTATTAGTATGAGTACGACTTTGTGTCAGCATTGGCAACTGCACTTTATAAAAACTGCATCTGCTACTTGAGTCAAGCTGTGGCTGATAAGATACTTGTTTGGGAACCCTGTAAGAACAACTCCTTTCTTTTGGGCCAGCAAAATGAGCTATAGTCCTAGCCATGAAAGCTATATATTTCCAGATTGTAGACCTACCAGCGTGCATGCTTGGTGCAGTAATCTGCTTTGAAACATGAGCATACAGAAAGTGGAAGAGGGCTGAGCATGCTAAGCAGCTACTCCACCCACACAGAGATGGTTGTAGCACTCTCGTTGGGTCTCTGAAGATAGGCCTGCACTAGAGCAAGGTAGTGCTTTAGGCAGTGGGTCTGCACACACAGAAGTGTCCAGGCGTTTGATACAAGTTCTGCGTCAAACCCCACTAGGTGATCATCCAATTACTCTGTTCCTTCCCAGCTTGGCAACGGCCAAATATATCACCTGTGTTGTTTACTCCATAGTGGTGCCACAGAGAAGAAGAAGAAGAAGAAGAAAAAAACAGGAACATTGTGACCAAATCATGTTCGTCTCCTCACAGTCACAAGAAGGTTGAAAACAGTGATGTTGTTGCCAGCGCTTGAAGGGCATCACAACACGGTCACAAAATGGTCGAAAACCTTTTGTGATGTCATCATGTCACATTGTTGCCAGCACTTGGAGTTAGTCATGTCACAGTCACAAAATGGTCAAAAACATTTTGTGATCTAATGGTGTTGAAAGTAATTAAATGTCTTCAGGAGACATGTGATTTCAAAGACATTTAATTTGTGTAGATGGTGTTACCATGTCTTAGACATAGATTGATGTCATCTATGATCTATAAGGAATAGCAGCTGCAGGGAGTTGGCATTGAAAGGCATCTCATGTATTTAACAGATATGCACACATATGAAAGTTTAGGTAACATGCACTTCCCAAGCTACCAGGGGTCAAAAGAAGATCCTATTGAATCTTTTGTTATACCTCTCAATAACAGAGATATGGCCAGAATAAGCAGAGAGAAGTGGAAACATTCCCTCTTGTTTTGGAGCTTGATCTGTTCTCTTGCCTGTGGTGTACAGTAGGTAGCCTTGTAGCTGTGTATAAACATCTTTCACTGACTCTGCCCCTGTATAACTACAAATATCACTTTTGTGATGGCGCTGGCTGCTGGAAGGTTCACAAAAACTACATCTGCTACATGAGCTAAGCTGTGGCTGATGATATATATGTTTGAGAATCCTTTAAGACAACCCTCCCCCCCCTGTGAGCCTGAAAAATGAGCTAGGGTCCTAGCTGTGAAAGCTATCATTTGACCTGGGCAAGTAAGGATTTTAGACCTACCAGCATGCATGCCTGGGAAAATAACTCTTGTAATCTGCCTTGAAACATCAGCATAGAGTGGGAGAAGGCTGAGCATCATAGGCAGCGACTCTGCACACACAGAGACAGCTGCAGCCCTCTCCTTGGGGTCTGAAGCTACGTCTGCACCAGAGTAATGCTGCGCTTTAGGCAGCCACTCCACACACACAGAAGCACCTCATTGCACTGATACAGAGAAACCTTCAGACACAGAGACAGTCAATCATAACATTCCCCAGCCCTGTTGGAAGGGAGGAGTAGAACGCCAGTGGTTGCATTGGGGAGAGACAGTTGTCTTAGGCAGTGACTCCGCACACACAGAGACAACTGTAGCCCTCCTTTTGCCAGACATCTGACACAGCACTTGCATCAAACCCCTGGAGTGCTTTAGGCAGCGACTCCACACACACAGAAGCATCCAGGTGTTTGATGCAAGTCCTGCCTCAAACCCCACCACATGATCACCCAACTCCTCCATTCCTTCAGAGCTGTGTAGAATCAATGGTCAAATTTCTTCTTGATTGGTTCAACATACTCCATGGTTGATCTTGTGTCCTACCATTTAGAAAGAATATATATTATGGTTGGTGTTTGATGCCAGTCTGCCTCAGACCCTACCTTGTGATCACCCACCTCCTCTGTTCCTTCTGCACTGAATTGTAGTCTACTTTAAAAACATCAGCAGAGGGTGGAAGAGGGCTGAGTGTCCTAGGCAGCGACTCTGCACACACAGAGACAGCTGCAGCCCTCTCCTCAGGTGTCTGAAGCTAGGTCTGCACCAAAGCAATGCAGTGCTTTAGGCAGCGACTCTGCACACACAGAAGCACTTAGTTGCACTGATGCAGACCAACCTTCAGACACAGAGACAGTCAATCATAACATCCCCCAGCCCTGTTGGAAGGGAGGAGTAGAATGTCAGTGGTTGCTTTGGGGAGAGACAGTTGTCTTAGGCAGCGACTCCGCACACACAGAGACAACTGTAGCCCTCCTTTTGCCAGACATCTGACACAGCACTTGCATCAAACCCCTGGAGTGCTTTAGGCAGCAACTCCGCACACACAGAAGTGTCCAGGTGTTTGATGCAAGTCCTGCCTCAGACCCCACCACGTGATCACCCAACTCATCCATTCCTTCATGGCTGTAGATGAAATCAACTGTCAAGTGTCTCATCTTCATAGTTTCAATGTTGTCAGCACTTGGTGTTCATCACATCACATGACCTTTGTGGATCACACTGAAAAGCATCCAATTAATTCTGTGGTGGAATATTTCAAATAGGACCACATGCCAACCACTCAGCAGAGTTATGTGTATCAGGGAGAGTTTCCCTGGACAGCTGCACATGTAGAGTCATCAGCGGGCTAGATTGTATGACCCAGGACTCGTTGCACTCACTGCAGCCTGCTATTAACATGTCCATGTTCTGTGCAGCTCCACACAGCGCACTTCCAAGCGCAAAGAGACACAGCAACACAAGCATGCAGGGGCGGCGGCCGAAAATGTCAGCGAGTGCACCAGTGAGGGGCTGGAATGTGATCAAGAATAGCGTGTATGCAGCACTGATCCACATGAACTTGTCAGTGCCCTTGAGCTCGTTCACAATCATCAGGAGCACCAGGGACACAGTGGTCTGGCACACGTCAGCACACAGAAAGGAACATCGTCAGCCACTCACAAAATCGAGTGCTTCCAAGAACATCAACGAGCACAGTGCAATGAAAATGAGCCAGAAGTCGCAGCCACACCCCTTCCAGGTGGGGGAATGGCAGGTGGAGGCAGGCAGAGACACGGTGGGTGACGGGATGAACAGAGAGCTCACCGGTGGAAATGCGGCGGGACTGGCGGCTGCGGCGCAGGGCTGACAGTTGCGCATTTGGCAGAGTGAGGTGCAGCTGCAGGGAAGGCGTGAAGTTGAGAGCAATGCTGTCGTCAGCAAAGGAGAGGCAGTATGTCGGTGGACAAAGTGAATGGGTAGCAAACGGTGCTCGTGGGTGATGGCTGAAAGCAATTTGTGCAGCATGGACACTGTGTGGACAGCGGCATCGACGTAACTTGGTGCCTCACTCACGATGTGGTACGGGTGTGGGGGGTGGATGTGGCTGACGCGGTTGCAGGGATCGAAGGGCTCATTCACATCACTGGGAAGTGGGTATGGGTATGGTGGCAGGTGGGGAGCCTTGGGCCTGCCACTAGTGCTGGTGCGTATGGTCAAGATGGGCACAGGCTCATGGCCGTCCCCACCATGTGTGTGGCATCGCCGCTGGCACGCCGTTCGGTGCGATGTGCGCATTCAGTGTCGTCACATTGGGCATATCTTTGTGGGGGCACTCGTTGCACATGCTAACAGTGGCTGGAGATAGGGTGGTTGGTGTTCGCATGTGGTTGTGACGCCTTTGCTATCGATGGATGTTGGTCATGGTCTTGTGTGCCATGCTCGCTGTTGTTGATGATGTGCACAACATGGGGCCGTTGATGGACAGCCTTCTATGATGTCACATTGCATTCTAGGAAATCGTTGAGTGGGCCATTTCTCAGATCATACTCTTCAGCCTCACCTCTAGTAGTTCACCAGATATCATCTCTCACTTCCGAGACTTCATGAGAAGATCAAACTCTTCAACCCACTCCCTCTACTTCCTTTTCAAGTTCTGGGAAGCTCCAGCAGGTTGGCCACCAGCTCGCAAAGTTGATGAGAAGGTGATTGAAGTAAGTCTCGTAGTTTAAGACTAAATGCATAGACTTGTACAGCAGTGGGACTTCACTTAGATGACACACTGAATCAAACATAATACAACGATAAATGGTCGACAATGTTAATTGAATAACTTATGACGTGGTTCTATATTCCTTTTTGCTTCCATTACAAAGCTCTCTCAAAAAATTAACTTCCTTTGTTTGCTTACAGCTGGAGCGGGTAAGTATAGAGCAGGCCTAATGGGAATATAGTCAATTCGACCTTCATTTCTTAGAGTACGTCTGGCACAAATGTCCCTAGATTATCTTTGGCTTAGATCTAAAACTCGAGGAGATAAGCACAAGACAAGTTGCAGGACAGTGAGCGATGAACGTTTCCACGAAGGCGACTCAGTGTAGTGGACCACGTGGTGATGAAGTTGGACCAGTACTTCGCAGGGTTCAGAACCCCCAGGATATGAGAGTGGTCCAATGTGTGCTGAATATGTGACCCTGGTACCTCTCCAGCTTGCTAAGTATCAGTTCATGGAGAATGACAAGTTTGTATGTGACTTCGGATGGCATTATTTGGGTGTTACATATGCAACATGCGTGCAGAAATGGTCTGAGGCATTGTCGATTTGAAATAACCTTTTAAGACAATGTGAGGTCATAAGCGAACAATTAATGATTCACAAAATCACTTGCCTTGAGGTCCCACAATTATCTAATATCTGCTAGGTTTCCCATGATTATGCTGCTTGTGATACTGTGAGACTCAGCGGATGTCATCAAGAATCGGGCATACATGTTCTTCAATCTTGAGCTTTTTCGCAGACACTATTGCCCATTTGATGTCATCCAAAGTCAACTCCAGCTGAACATGATGAGTTAATATGTCAGAGTAGTTGAGGGATAGTGCCCAAAGCTTTAGGATGGCTTCAGTATCGATGATGTAAGTGTACTCCACAGCCCATGCCCCCCCAATAACTGAAGTGATCTGACAAATGGTCATATAAACGTATCATATAGCTGTTTACTTACATCACCAAGATGTGTCTTTTCAAGCCGCCGACAATTCATGCGGACTGCCGGTGGTTCAGTTTTGGCTTTCACATACTTTACCCAGCAGGAATTGTTGGAGCTTAGCCTCTGTTACTTTGAGGGCATTCTCAATGGCAGCCATACCAGAATCTGAAGGATAGTTAGCACATGGTAATCATATCGATGAGCGTAGCATACAGGAGGCACCCATTGATAAATATATATGGGCTGTGTGTCATCTTCGAGGCATGCAGGGTTAAGACCATGATTCCCATAGTGAAATTGGGCATTCAGCTTCGATGCTTCTTGACCGTTTGCTATCGAGGAGTGTTAGTGATTGCGAAGAAGGAAAGCACAGCACAGCAACATACAAAGGTGTGCACCAGCGAGAGCTGCGGCAGGTGCAGGTGTGGCTGACCCAGCTGCAGTTGAAGTAGCCATAGCCGTATCATCGTCAGTTGAGGTGGTGCTGTCATTTGCCACAGCATCCATAGCGGTGGCATCGTTTGTCACAGTGGCATTTCAGCAGCCGAGGCACCTGCAGCTGTGGTTGTGTTCAAAGACAATGTTGCCGCAGCACCAGTACTGCAGAGACGAGATGAGCCCACGGCACAATAGAGCAACATGAAAGCTTTGTGTACCTTCCGCTGCCACTGCCAATGTGTGTGCCAGGAGAGGTCACAAGTGACTGCAGTTGCTTGCTGTCAGGTACAGGGGTTGTGGAGGCAGGACACAACCCAGTAGGGTTCACCACTGACACGCCAAGGGGAAAGTCGCCTCTCTGGTCGCCGCTGAATTTGTCACTCGCCACAGTTCCCTGGAACTAAACAACTGATAAACCAACATTCACTTAAAATCATAAGGTCATACCTGGAAGTGGAAGAAGCCATTGAGCTCCAAGTTTTGCAGCATGGTTTGGCAAACCTGGAGGCTGTTGGGTGCATCGCAAATAAATCAAGGTTTGAGCGTATTGTTCTTGAAAAAAGGAGAGGGTCTTGGGGTACAATAGTAATCATTGACCGTACATCATTGACCATACATCATGGAGGCCAAGGGTTGAAACGTCAATGCCATCGATTGATCCTACAAGGCAAAATAAGTGTCGCCATACGGAGCAGAGAAATTATGTAAGCTACACTTAGTTACTGTATTTGCATGTTGGACCTTCCTCACAGCATGAGCGTGTGGACGATAGAGCATTGGGGTGAATGTGTGTGTCAAGGTCGAGGAATGGCACCCGTGGATGCACAGCCTATGATGTCACAAAAGGTCGAAGTCCAGATTAGCTTCTAATGCTGCAGCATACACAGCAGCCTTTTTGGAACTTGACCATGACTGAGTGAGAGCTTCTTGCTCATACATTGATGGTGGAATGGTCCAATGACGGGATAGTGCTCTAGCACCCACATCGAGAAGGACAACTCAGCGAGCCTTGGTGCCATTGCTGGGGTTCTGTGAAGCAGAAGCATTGAGCTCACATCGTAGGATTTCGACTGCTTTGACAGTTGCAGCTGTGCTCATAGCCTCCTCACTAGTAAATGCAACACCAATGCGTGCCACTATTGCCGACGCATACACAATGATGCTCTTGCAAGTGCTTCCTTCTCCCAGGAAACGGGAACGGTGGCAGAGAAGTGGCAAGAGGGCCTTAAAGGTGTTATATGAGTGTGAATGACATGGGGCAAATAAGATTCCATCAAAGCAAGATTTTCAGGGGGTGTGTGTGAAGGGGTTGGGAAGAGGGAAAAGAGGGAGATCAACGAATTGATATAGGGACAGGTGAAAGGTGAGGCAGAAGAAGAAAGATAAAAATCTTGAGCAGATGTTGTAGGGAAGCAGAGTTGAAGCGACAAGTGCAAAAAACGTAAGAAATAAGGCACTGTATGTGGCTAGACTTCGATTGAGCATAGGGACATCTCTCAATGAGATGGAAATTCACCTCACAAGTGTTGAGCACTAGCAAACGAATGTACCCGTTAGATTTAGTTTCTAATGCTTCAACAGCTTCTGGGGTTGCGACACTTGCAATCCTTGAGCTTCCAGACAAGACTAGATGTGATCCCACTGGATGGTCACCTAAAACAACTGTAAAGTGGTGTTTAGTTATGCCCCAGTACTCATGTGAATGGCTTGTGACACACCAACTACTTCATGTCTCTCCTTGGACACATCCTTTCTCTTTGCATTCACAGCAGCATAGCCCCTATATTTGATCACAGTCAGGAGCCCCACACCTAAAACTCCTAATTCCACCCGCCACAGCCCATTTATGCTCTTTTGCCCAATCAGCAAGCCTATTCGTCTAGGGAAGTGGTGGTGGTGGAGGTAGAGGAGGTGAAGGATGTATTTCGAAAGAACCAAGTCCAGGAAGCTTAGGAAAAGATGGAGGACCAAAGTGAGTGATATCAACCCAAATCCTGTTAGCTACTTCATGATGGGGCATATCAGGAGCCACGCTGGTTAATGAAGACAATAGAAATTCTTCAACTGAAATAAAATACAATTCAATCTGTTCAACGGTAGTACCTATGCAATGTTGATAAAAATCTCTGAATTTTGCAGAAACGACGCACTATACTCGCTGTCTGCACGCTCTCTACCATAATATGTGACCACGTGATGATCGTATATTGCTTATGTCATAAGCAACAATCCAGGCCCTTCACCAGCTTCAGGACCGCATCCCCAACAATACCTAACTTACTAAGTGTTTCACTCCCAAAGTCTCAATAAATCACTCCAATATCATCTGGTTGCCATATGGGTAGGTGATTTCTTCACCTTTCATGCAACCTCACATGCAATGAACCATTTACTCTCTTTATGTAAAGGTACCTCACTGTAGCTTGTCCCCTCGCCGTCCTCTGTAACCACAGCCTTGCAGGACGTGATTGCATCCATTTCTAGGGTTCTGACAGACTTGAATAGATTTATGGCCCTGAAAGTGTGTTCATATGATGTGTAAAGTGATTAAATTACATTAAGTAATGATCTGGAGAGGGATGCCAAGAGTTTCATTATTGATGTACATAGCCACAGAGACTTGCAAGAACTCCCATTGTTCCTGTAGTTATGTAATGGATATAAGTTGATATTGGGTACATACCATGCGATGTAGAAACACCTTTTGCAAGGCCTTGCTTACAGCTGTTTTGCTTACGTAAGGCGGAGTCAAAATTTGACTCCGAATATTCGAACGGAAAGAATGTGCTGTAGCACACCAACAAGAACGAATTAAAGCCTGAAAATTGGTAATATTTAAGTAATATATGTTAGCTACAACCGCATATATAAATTGAAACATATAAATATGTATTTGTAAATATGCTATAAATGTGTTATTTAGCTCTGGTGCCTCAAATATTCTTCAATACCAGCCCAAACGCGCTTATATTGGAGATGTATATGTATATTATTTGTTCTGAAATTATGCCTTCCTAACAATGTCTGAACAGATGAAGGGAGAGTGTCATACCCAGAGAGAGCTTAGACACTCTTACCCCTCACCCAGGGAGGGAGTTATAGAGGGGAAACATCTTCAAATATTTAGTTTACTTGTATATCTCTAATCTAAAAATGTTTGGACCCAATATTAATTCAAAATGTATGTACCAGAGCTAAATAACACATTTATAGCATATTTACAAATACATATTTATATGTTTCAATTTATATATGCAGTTGTAGCTAACATATATTACTTGAATACTACCAATTTTCAGGCATTAATTCATTCTTGTTCGTGTGCTACAGCACATTTCTTCTGTTCGAATATTCGGAGTCAAATTTTGACTCCGCCTTACGTAAGCGAAACAGCTGTAATGAGGGCATTTGTAAATATGATTTCTGTACCTAAGTTTGATAGTGAGATCATCTTCATTACTTGCACCATCTTGTTGTACAGACAGTCTAACACAGACAGGTGGTATGGAGATATACTAGTATTGCCATAAACTTATGAATTCTTGCTTGTGGGAATCGTACCTGCCAGGCGCAAGCCATGGCCCACTTCCTGCTAGTAAATTAATATTCCTATCTACCTTGTTACTGAAAGAAGACCCTTGAGCAATTTCCCTACCTAATTGTAAATCCTGCTGGTGACGGGAGTCCTTCTCATATTTCCAGGCTTAGGTGATTGTAGAATGAACTTCCGGTGACTCCACTATCGTGCGACGTCTCCCATCTTCCTGATGTAGTGACTGCCTACACAAACCAGTACATAGTGAGGCAGTCGGCGACTGGGTAGGGCAAGGACGCCACCATAGCCATTTCAAGAATATATGACACCCAAAACCTTGATATTAGTTTCAACAAGTCACAGACACGTCAGGAGTTACAGTGGTTTCAAGACAATGTCGCCATATCCGTTGGGTAGCCAGATCCCTTCTAGCGAAAAGGCAACAGCCAAAAAATGCATCTGCAGAGCATTTATTCCAACGCGCGGGCCACAACCCCAAACAACCTCAATGGATCATCGTATTGCATCTGCAGCGTAAAATCAGTTACGCATTATAATGGCTTAGTTAATTTGGCGGGGCTACGCACGAAATGATTCCCCTTCAACTCGAAGAACGTCACCTTCCGTCGCGCCATGGACTTCGACTGTGAATCTTCGACCAGCTCCAGTAACTCAGCAAGCTCATCCCTCAATGTGCGCATTGCCATCGAAACCTCCCAAGGGGCCTCCGTTCCCCAAATATAACTCACATCCACGCGTGGCCACAGGAGAGGCTTGACTGCATTACGTCCATACAGCGCACGCTGGCGCACTTTAGTGTACACAGATTTCGCATAAGGCATGAAAGAGCACATATCCGGGTGGCTCAGAGATATTTCCTCCATTATAAGCAGCTTGTCCGCCGGCGCGAAGTCCGTCACACGCTTCGTGATGTGTGTTTCCAGGACGCCACGCGTCACGAGCTCGTGCGGGGGGATGGTGGGATCCAGTATGGATGCGACGGGTGCATGAGCGAAGTATGATTGGAGCCAGACCACGAAGCGCCCATGACGTTCCTCCGGAGGTATGGTAGGGTCATCAAGGGGGGCATACGCGTCTAGAGGGGTGCGATAGCCCTGCATACCGTAAGGGATGTCTAGAACCAGGAACGCAATAAATAAAACAAGACAAAAAAATTGTGTAGTTTCCTGCGCCAGCGATAATAGTCGAACGTACCATGGATAACCACCTTGCGCAGGTAGCCCTCTAACTTACCAACAAGGTCTGCCTCGAACGTATCTGCAAACGCGAGTAGCGGCAGCGTCGTGAGATTACCGAGCGACCACCCCATCAGAGAAATCCCCCCACTTGCCCTACCCAAGCCTCTCTCTGCGGCAGAGTCAGAACAGGGAGGGATATTTTCAGTATCGATGAACCACACGAGGAACCTTGCCAATTCCAGAGCACGCTTCTGGCAAAACGCCTCGTAGTGCGTCGTGAGTGAGGCGTCACTGACATCAGGGCCGGGGATGAGGAAAGATGTCTCTTCGGGGCTGAAGGGCGTGGAACCAGCATAACCTCGCCGATTGGGGGTGACGAGGCGGATGTGGCTGGACCGAGCGAGAGATAAGATACGATCGTAAAGGTCTACGGTGTAGTCGACACAAAGGACATTGATTCAAAAGGCATTTTGTCAATGAAATGAAGAGAAAATAAGGTAGGATCCGAGCTCACGGCAGTTATACATCAGTCCGTGCACAGCAACTAGGGTGGTGTAGGGGGTCTGCGCGTCATGCAAGAGTGGCACCCCGCTGTCTTGATAGAAGAGCTGGACGTCAGCACCTGGGCCGCCAACTGGTGCGAATGGCATGCTGTATTAGGCGAAAATGAGGTTTTACAGCGACAGGACACAGTGCAGCAGTGGGTCGAAGTTGAAGATTGGATGGCCCAGCAGATTCTACGGCCTAATTATATCGCGACGCATGGGAGGTGCGAAAAGGTGCGGGGAGTAATGGCCGTTGAGATTATGCAAACGGTAGACGAATACGATATAGGGAAATCTGGTTTATCCCAAGTCTGAGGATATGACAGGAAAATCTGGATAAAGCAATATATGGGGATACAATATATGGGAAATACCATATGGGGAACTTGGGGCTCCATTAGATGACATATCCTCATCACACCCTCAATGGAGCTCAGAGGGGATAGAAGGGGATAGAGGACCCCTGAAAATTCTCATACATCCCTGAGCCGAGCCCATACAGTGCCACCGGCCACCTCACGACAAAGATCTTTTGGGCCAATGAGCTGTGGCGAGGTATCCGGACCTAGCGGGAATGAAAGCTTGACGAAAGGAGTCCAAATCCGCAATTTGTATTTTCTTATGTAAGCTTACATAAAGGGGTCGATTTTTTCAGGTATCAGTCGACCAAGTGACATAAGCGCCCGGAGCTTGAAAAAATGGTCGAAAGGTCGAAAGGTAAAGGTCAAAAGGTCAAAAGGTCGGGCGCGGGCGCCACCAAAACCCCTGCGTATGACGAAGTTGGTCATCCGTTCGTCTTCTCTCGCCAATAAGGTTCATCTGACTTTCAATTGGGTTTCAATGCCATGGGTGTATATGGACACATAATATACATACGCAGCGAGACGGTGACTGGGTAGGAGTCTAGTCACACTTGCGATTCTCCGGTCGTTTGTCGATTCGGGTCGAGTCCCCGTGCTTGATGCCGATGTTGCGAAACTCTTCCTCTCTCCATCTTTCTGACACCGAAGACTCTGACGCCGCACCCGATGTCCTTACACTATTCTCCACCAAAAATGCCTCACGAACACGAACTCAAGCTATACAAGCATTTGAGGCTGCGCAGAAAGCAAAACGGAAGCGCGCGAACCAAGAACGGGACGCTGAACTGAAAGAAGCCAAGGAGGAGCGTCTTGCGTTAGCGGCGGAAGGAGACAATGATGCTATGCCGAAGAGGAAAAAACAGAGGAATGCTGGTGTGAAGGAGGAAAGGAATGAAAAGGAGAAGGATAAGCAGGTGGGGTCGGTGACCATGACTGCGAAAGAGCGGATGAAGCGTGCGACGAGAGAGGCTGCTGAGGAAGATGGGACAGATGTTGACTTTGCAGAGGAGAGTGAGGAAGAGTGGCATGGCATAGGAACCTTGGGTGGTGCCGGAGAGGAGGGTGCAGTGTTGCTGTCTGCCAAACACCTGCCAGACCATATATTTACCGCTGCTGCTGCTGCCTCCTCACAGCCGTCGCCTCAAAAAGTTGAATCCGTCCTAGATTCTGCCTCGAAGAAGAAAAACAAATCTAAAGCAAAACAGCGCATCGTTGGGTAGGTCAATAGTTCCAGCCAAAACTCCTCCAATTTCTTTCGTCTCGTCTTCCCGTTGTTATCCATATTTACTTATAACACTCTTCCTCCAGATCCCGCATCATCCGCACACTACCATCGTCTCCGGGTGGTTCCCTCTCTGCATCCCTTACACTCCCTCCTGCTCGCATCAATAAATTCTTGCAACGCACCTTACGTCTAAAACAGGCCGGTGGCGGTAATGCACAAGTAAAATCGAGCACACGTGGTCCGGAGCAATGGGAAAGGAGACCAGGTGAGTAATAGTTCCACTCCAGCCTGGTGTGGGAATTCTCACCACTCACATTGTTGGTGTTATAGTGAATATAGGCGTGATGAGGTCTATAGATGCACCCGCTAGGCGGTTTATGAGGGGCACATAAGAACAAAGCACGTGCATATAATCAATTTGATATTGTCGTTGAAGCCCCTCCTCGAGTCAATGCAACCATCCGCAGCACAGGCAGGCTTTTCAGGCTACTAATTTATAAGCACACGGTAAAACATCATATAGCACAACACACTGCAGTAGTACATCCACAGAAGAGAGCCTACAATCGACGTTCGAAAGTACATGAACAAATTGCAAGCACACGCCGTCAACCTCACTCCCCTCCGCACACACTATATCTACCTTAATACCCTGTCCGCCATCCGTCTATGTACTTACCAACTACCCTTCACCCCAATTCTGCATATTTCTTCCAGCTACCTACCAGATATTCTGGAGCCATTCTACTCTCATATTAGATCAAACCCTTTCGAACGAGTAAAGTCGACGCCGCGCTTGAGCTGTTCAAACGTAAGGAAGATAAGGATTGTTGTCGGTTGCAGTCGTGACCATGCCGGGACCCATCCTTTGAACATGAACATCGCGCCTTCGTTCGCCATGGAGTTTCTGATTACTTGCAGGGTAGACTGTAGATCTATGTAAGTATTACTGGAGTTAGGTGGGAGACCGGAGTGCATACATTAGACCCTGGCCCTGATGCATTCATGATGCGGCTCTAAACGAAGTTATCAGAATGAGTAATTTCGGAAGTAATGAATATAAACGCGCCTTCAGCACATCAGCGGGAGAGCATACTGTGGTAGCTACAGTGCCCTGTTAAGTGTGTCAGAACGGTATCAAGACACAAAGAATTGCAGAAGTAAATGGTGCAGAACTGGGGAATACGTGCAGCAAGAATTGGAATGCTCACAGCAGCAAAACTTGCCGTGAAGTGGCAGTAAATATTGTCGTCAAATACTTTGGTGCGTAGAAGCTCAGACTTAAAATAGTCATATCTGTGGACGGAAGAATGAGTCTATCAAGGCTGAGGGAGTTGAAGGCAACGAGATCCAAGAACGAAGAACGAAAGGGAAAAGAGGTGAACTAGGATGGAACCGGGGAAGGACGGGAGGAGTTGGACGATGGATATTGGAAAGATTATAAGTATGTAAGAGGTGAGAAAGAAAAAAGGATTGGCGGGGAAAAAGAAGGAAATAGCATGCATAAATAAAGAAGACAACAAGGTATATGAGTTACGCGCTACCGTTGCACTTCACTGCAGCTCGCCGAGGGAATATCAATCCCTGTGTCACATTGAAATGAAAATGATTGGGAACGGGACATCAAGGAAGGAGGAAGTGTGAGGAACGGGGACTCTCCGCGGATGCGGAATAGGAGAAGGATAATAAATGAGGGATAATGATGTGAAGCGACTCTTAGGCAATTAGAAGGAGAACCTGACATGGAAGAAGGGCGGGAGTGAAAGAGAAGAGAAGCAAAAAACAGAACTGATGTGAAAAAAGGAACGAGAAGAAGAAAGGCGGGATAAGACAGAAATGCTCCGCAAGCCTTGCACTTCTGTTCCGTCAGCGCTATTCTTGCATGAAGGCCCTCGTGGCTAAAAATAGGTATGAAGTGGTGTCTGTAGCAGTGATGCAGGGAATTTATCCACCATAAAAGAAAAAAAGACGGCAAAATAATGGACAGGGAAATGTATGGAAAAAACTCACGATGCAAGTTGGCTGGCATTCATGAGAATAGCACGGAAAACATTAGGAGCTAGGCCTCGTGCACAACTGGATATTCCTTCTTCTCTTATCATCTATTAGCAAAAGCTCGACCTAAACAACAACCATAGAAGAGAGGGAAATTAAGACGTACCCTGAAAAGACCGTCGAAACAGTTCTTATAGTTGAGACGTTTCTCAGGAGGTTTCGCATAGTCGGCTTGCATGCGGACCATGATAATCTCGGCTGGGTTTCCAACGAGGCCTGCAATTCCTCCCGCTATGCACGCATTAGCCAGAGGAATAGAAAACGAGAGCGGGCTCACCCATACTACCCGCCGCAGCAAGTTTATATGCCGGTGCGTTCTTACCTGCTTTACGTCAATATCAACATATCAAATGCAGTACTTTAATCACCTGCACCCAATAGTTTCTTGCTTTCGTCATATGCCCAGAATCTACAGAGGGAATAGCTCATTTGTCGCATCAGTGTGCCCGAAATCCCATCAAACAACCCCCGAGCCCCTGCAGTTCTAACGGTTTTCTTAAGAGACTGGATCATGCCCTTGTCGCCCGAGGCCTGCAGGCGGACTTTGGTGAGATCTAGGGGATGCGTAATACTTGCTGCAATGCTCGCCGCTACACCACCGAGCCAGAATGGGTATGGCTTAGGAGCTGCAGCAGCGGGGGGTGTTGGTGGCGGGCCCACAGCGATTTCACTGACTGACTGCTGGGGTTTCAAAGCCATCGCACACGACGATGAGAGGGAAGGAAACGGCGTGACAGATGTAGGGAATGAGGGTGAGAATCTCGGACCGAATGCTTATAAGGTGTCACACAGAATCATATTGCCCTATGCAGCAATGCGGAGCCCCGGATTTGTCCCTGTTTGGACACACAGGCGACCACATGGGCGCTTATGATGCTTTTGTCGGCCGACTCGGTTCTCTCTTGGTATCACGAGCTCATCCTTCGATTCGTAATTGAAACAGGCGTGTGGGAGATACGTCTCTTCGCTCGCTGTGCAATTAAATTTTGTCTTTTCATTTCACAGGCAAAGTGAAAACCTTCATGAACCTCTCACCTCTACCCTCGACCGACGGCCCTCTTCGGCGTCGGGATACACGGGCTTGGTGTCGGGTATGGACGTGCTTCGCTTTTATGTAAGTTGCACCGAAAAGGTTTTCGGAAATCTCGAACGCTCAGGCTGAGGCGAGTTGCAGCTACAGCTAATTTTGCACATGGAAACGCAATGACCTCGCCGTGGTCGCGTGCTCACTTGAATTTTCTGTTGACGTTGATGGCACAGAGATCTGATTTACGTATAATTAGGATTCCGTTCTGCTTATATTGTTTCTGCGGGGTAGGTTCCAATCACAATTTGTTAAATTTACAAATTTATTTGGAGATTCTTCATTTACTTGTGTAAAACTTCGTCTAATTTTTTTGCTGCCTGGTTCAAGTTTATAACAATTTCATGTTAATTTTATTAGGGAGTACAGCAGTGTTGCACAGGTACACGGCGTCCATTGGAAACATTCGGATTTGATCTTTGATCTCGGATATACGGCCGAAGATCAGCCCCAAAAAGTCCAACACTACGTACCGAATCAGACCTAATCTGATTAAGTATAATCAGTTTGATCAGGCCAATTGCAGTCTCTGAGAGACTCGTGTATTTTTCAGACGAGTCCTCAGACGATGTAAATCATATAACTCACATAATACTTCTATACATTGTTTACATAATCGCAGCACTGTGAGCATGATGACTTCTGAAGTTGCCAGTGGGCTCGGGAGGTTTTGCAAACCAAGAAAAGGCAGGTTTATCATGAATGCACGAGAGGTGACACGTTGCGATGTTCATCCTGAAATGGAATAATAATAATGAGGTACCAGTACCGTGACCGTCGGGGCTCCGTCAAATGAACTACGTCCTAACAGTATTGATTTACTAGTGGATCTTTCGAAACTGAGTGACATTTCTCGAGCGTTCCCCAGATTGTCCAACTGGGTCATTATGTGGCTTCCACGTTTATGTAAATATTATTGCTGCAATGCACGACAACCTGGCAAACTTGAAGAATGTGTCCACCAATTCATTGGGCACAAACACTTCTAGGATATTCAGGTGGGAGTCCGTTAGCGATGTATTAAGGTGCGCAGGGGCGTGCAGGGGGAACCGTTCTTGGAACTTTTCAAGTAATTGGACGAGAGATGTTATTGACTTTCCCGATATTCCATATACATTCAACCAGGTCTGTCATATCCAATAGAGAAGTTAATTTCACCAATTATATTGCTGTAGTCGAAAGATGTCATGCTTTCAATCTCGTCATCTATGTGCTGCCAGTGTGGCCGTGTTTGATCATTTTGATCATTTTATGGCAGTTCGGCACACTGAAAATATAATAATATTTGCGTGGAACCATAATCGTTGACATTTCAAGCAAATGCCCAGACCTTCTTCTTGTTTAACTCATTTTATGATCGTGGGAGATACATGCGACCCTATGGACTCGGTATGGAGAAGGGAGGGGATTGTGGTGAAAATGATAATGTGTGGTCTTGCAGCTTCGACGTCGCTTCCGCTTTGGTTTGGACACGACCAATTTGAGTAACATGTTGTGCGATTCCTACATGCGCTGCATCGTCACCTTGTTGTCCCCTGGATTAGCAACGATGCATGGATTTAGCTGCCTTCTTGAAGTTCCCTTAGGCTCAGCTCCGTGGTACTATCCCTCCAAGTTCGCAATTCCAAGCAAAGGCCTGGGCCACTCGTATATTCAGTAAATTCTACGATCGTGAGAGATATGTGTAGGTACGATTATCCCGCGAACCGCATTGTCGCCTTTCTGTCTGGAGATCCGCGACAAACATGGGCTTTGGTTGTATCCTGCGGCTTCGACTTCATGACCATCCATCTACTTTCTGATCATGACAATTTCTTCGTTGCCTTCGCTGTTTTGAGCTTATCTCAGAACCTCTTCTGTATTTCGTATGGCGAAGGAGGTGTCTCAACAACGTGCGCTGCGAAGGAGTCAATCAAATTGAGTGTATTGGAGTTCGGGAGTCGATTATGACAGGACTAATGGAATTGGTGGATCCGGGCTATAATTTGGGCGATAAGAACATTCAGACCAGCAATTTGTTAACCCGGTGTTAAAAAAGAGGATACTTATGTCACTGTATCGTCGAGATCTTGTCTAGCATAAAAAGCGAATGTTGTAGGAAAATCCCTCGAATTTTGAATGAGATAATACTGACAGATGTTTCAACCACAGTTAAGGCGACTTCATCCTGGACAATCCTTGGTGTACAAAATGATTACCCAAGCTTGATGCGGGTTTTTGAGGGAATTTAAGCTCCTGCGCACTCAATGTACAAGACTCGATGCATGAATCTGGGAATAAGACATACTTGTACATTTCATTAGAGAGGGGACACCAACGTAGGAGCTTTCATATAGTAGACGCTCCGTGACAGTCGACGAAGAACTCGATGTATATATCGGAGAGAATCAACTTCAACGAACCAGCCTCCGCCTGACGTGTAAAACTTTTACTGTGGCATAGTCATGAGGTCGTACGTACGAGTTTCTTGCCCGCATCTTTAGTTGGTCTCACCCTGCTGTGTTAGTGTCTTGCACATATACAGTCGTAGATAGCAGGCTCTGTGCGATGTGAAACCCTTATTAGTCTTTCGTGAGGTGTTGCTTGACAAGATAGAGTTTATAAGTGCAAGGATGTGGAATAAATTGAATGGAAGCGAGATGAGATGATAGTTTCACTGGATAGACTGCGGCGCATCTATGTGATATATAAAAAAAGTGTGTTGGAATCGCAAGAGTTATAAATAGTGTAGAAGAGTCAAGTGTCAGTGAGATTAGAATAACCTGTAGAATACGGACCGTGAGACTCATCTTTCTCCCGGACTCATAACGGACCTTTTTTCCAAACTAAATAACCACAAAAGAGATCGAATGGCCGGCGTACATCTACCTAGAAGGCTTGTCGAAGTCGCCTTCCGGAATATTATGCATAATAATCAGGTCTATTGTGCTATTGACCATAAATAATCACCATTAGGATGCGCATCATTCGCGAAAGCCAAAATAGGCTGTGACCGCAGATGGGAACAACATGTCGACCCATCTTTAGATTCTAGACTCTGGCCGATCCCAGTGGGCACCTGAATCACAAAAAACGTCAAGTGCACACCCTAGAATGTAGATGTATCATGCAGACGAAACAAGTTCTTCAGGGCCCCCGAAAATGATACACCATTGAGCAGTCTTCAATGGGATGGTGAAAGTGGAAGCTGAGCGCTGAGCCATGAGGCGGACACGTGACGCAACACGGACTCTCCAGCGATCCGATGTTTCCAAGGTCACCCTTGGCCACTTATGCATGGAATACTCAGGCTCGCCCAGGGCCTAAGTTAAGGGGTTGAATCAGCCATCAGGAGCTAAAAGATGCAAGATCACTGAAGATGCGGCTGAATGCCGAGTGATTTCTAGCGCGGGTTAGCCACTTGGTATTCTGGGCTTGCTCACTGCGACGACAACAAGAAGCGCACCGCCTGCTTGTCTACGTTCCGCTACACGTTGTGCGACAGGTTCGCTCGTCCTCTCTTTCCGCCGCCACCATGCTTCCTACGTCCCTCTTTATCCTCCTCCTCCCCACTCTCTCTTTCGCCCGGCCGGAGATCTTCAGCCATGCAAAACGAACAACGAACGGCTTGCATCTCCCTGTTTACAAGCCTCGGCTGGACCGCAGGGCAGGCACTGCAACCGGTTCTGCTGGATTGGGCGACTTTCAGGACATGTGAGTCGTTGGACTCTCCTCTCCTGCACGACATGACTGATTGGTTGTAGAACATACACCGTCTTGGTCGATGTTGGTGGAACAGAGACTACGCTCGTGCTAGACACAGGCTCAAGTGATCTATGGGTGGTTTCTGATGCATGCGTGGAGAAAGCATGTCAAAGCGGCATCACCCTCTACCCACAGGCCAGCTTCCAATCTGCTGGCCTCGACGCCCAGCTTTTCTACGGCGATTCTACGACGGGAACCCATGCATTTGGAGAAGTCGGTAAGGACATCGTCGGTGTTGCGGGTCTTTCTATAGAGAACCAGTTCTTTGCTGCCATCAACGACACGAACACTACTGTCCTTCAAAGCGGTGCAGCAGGTATTCTTGGTATGGGTTTTCCAGTGAACAGGTGTGTATGCTTGTATTTTCATCTCGCTATTAGCCTGAATCATTATACAGTGCCATTTGGTCTGAATTGTTCAAAGCTCAGTTCCCGACCGACACCCAACCGCCCACCAAGCGCTCGACTCCCAAGTTTCCGGATCTGAAGTCGCTCCTTGGGGGTGCCCGGAATAGAATGCTGATGGCACGCGAACTCCCATTTTTCCCTGACTTTCGTCGCACCCGCTTCCCTGACCTCGCCTCCCTCCTCCCTTCCGGCTCGAAGTCCAAGCGGTCACCATCATCCAGCAGCCCTTCTCTCTCTGATCTCCTTGACAGTTTCGGGACGAACGGCCCCATCGTTTCCCGCCTCGCCCAGAGCGGGCTCGCCTCTCCCCAGTTCACCGTTACGCTCCAACGGGACTCAGTTCAATTGGGTGGCAACATCGGCATGCTTTCTCTCGGCGAGCTCCCACCAGGCGTCACGAACGACTCTCTCACCTGGGTGCCCATCCGCGGATACACACCGCAACAGGGTGGCATAGATTCCCCAACGGACACCTACCCCATAGCGTGGGAAGTGCCAATCGACAATGTCTTTATCGACGGAAAGCAGCTCCCGCAGTCGACGCTATCCCCAGGTGTTACGGTCACCGCGCTTATAGACACAGGCAACTCGCTCATACGCGGCCCGAAGGACGTCTTCCAGTCGCTCATGACGGCTGTAACGGGCTCCAACACTGCCAGCAGCTACCCCTGCTCTGTCCCGCATACCATGTCCTTCCAGATTGGGGGCAAGATCTTCCCGGTCGACCCGCGTGACTTCCTGTCCCAGGTTCGCCCGGGCAACTTGGACAAGTGTATTCCAAATGTCGCCTCGACGGATCCCCCGCACAGCGGCTTCCTGTATTCGTGGAGTTTGGGTGATCCATTCCTGAAATCGTGAGTGCGCGATCTTGATGAAGTCAACTCGTGCTGATCTAGTGCGATATCTCAGGAACTTGGTATCTTTCTACTTTGGAAACCTCACGCATCCCTCACAAGATCCTCCCCGGGTTGGATTCATGTCTACTGTGCAAAGTGACGCCGCTACTCAGCTCTCGTCTGCCGTCGCCGCCGCTTCTGCCAATGGTGGCGTACTCCCTAGTACGTACCTGCTTTGTCTCGTTATTGGATTATGGTCCTCATTCCGGTGTCTACCAACCACAGCCACAACGGAGGCGGCCCCCTCCTCCATTCCCACATTAGCGACCACATTCAGTGGCGTCCCGCAGGCGGAACCGACAGGCGCAAGCTCCACGATCGACAGCGACAGCGGCACGAACCGATCACCGTCAGGCGCAAGTACATCAGCTGCTTTCTCGTGGACTTTACTAGGGGTGGTCGCAACTGGCTTGAGCTTATGGGTGGCATGGTAGTGTTATTGTTAACATTCGATGGCTACTTTCTTTTCTTATTTGTCCATTGGGTTCTTCTAACACATCATGCAAGCATTACCTACCATCTACATTTCCGAACTCCCCGACATGGGCAGACACATCACACCATCCATTGATATCTCCTCCGTTTTTAGGCATGGGTATCCAGGGTATATACAAGTTCCTGCCAGTGGGACTTTAGTATAACTGTTTCATCTTATTTAATTTAGGTGCATCGTTGTAGTTCATTTATAAACTTCTTTGAAGTCTTAAGGACTTGTAAGAAACTGATGTCCTGTTACTGAGCTAGGCGGTTTCTCGTGAGACTGATCAAGTGGTGATTGAATGGCCCCAACGAGTCAATCACTTTTGCGGGGTAATACCTAAAGACAAGATAATATGTACCTACTTGTACTTATTGATACCAGCAGGTAACTTTCATAAAATAAATTCTGAATGTCGGAACAACTTCTTTATGTAAGACCTCCAGGATATTTACCTGAACAATGATTCCTATTTATATTAATACCATGTCTGAATGGTCTCTAGTCATTCTTCTGAGATATTCTTCTGTGATACCCATTAACCAAGTGCTCAAGCCGCAAGCGCCCATGTACCAAATTTCAGCCGTCCTTCGACACCTGTACAGCATCCAATTGAAACCCAGACTCCTACCCATACGCCCTTCAGCGTTATGGTGAGGACTTATGTGAGGTGTAATCGCAGCTAAGTCTGAATGGGTGGTTGTGTACGATTATCTAAAATATTTGAACCTCCGAAACTCTAACTCACTCATAACGCTTACGGACGACTAGCAAACAATGTTAGCGCCGCGTACTCTGTTTGCCACCCTGGACGTGTCGAGCCGGCACGTCAACACGAGAAGACAAGACAGTTCTTTGTGTTAGTTATGTCGAACACAAACCAAATACCTACATACACTCAAATTCGAACTGATACCGAATGAATTTTCAAGGTCAGGCCATGCATTGGTCAGATTAAGGCCACGGCGGTCCAACTTGAAAAAAAACGGATGTTGTGTACATCTCCGGGACAGGTTCAGGTAAAATGTTAACCTTCTGGATGCCTCTGATATATGAAAAAGAGAGTATCACCATCTTGGTCACTGCCCTCAATGTGTTGGGTCAGCAGACCGCTGACACTCTCCGAAACACCGGAATTCCATCCATTAATGTGACGCAGGCCAATGCTCATTCTAAGACATTCCAGGTATGCTCTTGATGAAATTTGTCCATGGGTTTCTGTTTACTGACTTCAGTCACTGTAGGATATCAAAGCAGGGAAATACTGATTGAAATGAAAACCACGCTGTTTGGGGGTAAGGTTTTGAACCTGTTCCATATAAAGTGTTTTCGAGCCCTCATGAGCCCATTGGTGTGTTGCGGCACTGGCAGCAGGCACACATGAGAACACCAGCTCCACCTCAAAGTTCCACAATCATGGCATCTTCTACCACAGGGCGTGCAGCTATGCCTGTACCAGGAACCTCTAAGGCTACAAAAACATTTGATGGAGATGATTCGGAACTGGAGGATTTTCTCAATCACTTCGAGACACTGGCAGACGCGGCTAAACTCAAAGATCAGGAACATATCATCCAGATTGGAAAATATGCAACAAGGAAGCAACGAAACTTCTTTGAAGTCCTTGAAGGTTATGACCCAGCTGATTGGAATACATTCAAAAAGTCCTTGGCAGACCTCTATCCAAATGCCTTTAAGGCTCAACAATACACACGACAATCCCTTGAAACATTCACAGCAAAATCAGCCCATATGGAAATATTAGATGAAAATGAACTAAATGATTATTTCAAAACTTCCTGCCCATCGCACAATGGCTTGTCACTTGCAAGAAGATTTTGACCAAAGATCGCAACCGACAATTCTGGTTCGGTTTTCACCTGCGTACTTGCACTAGCTTGAAGCATCAGCTTTGCATCTCAAAACCAGATCATGACATTTCCACACCTTATGATTTTAAAGATGTCCTCAAAGCTGCCAAATATCTCTGTGACAATCAAGCATTCGACCTTGATCCACAGCTTTGAAACAGTAAAACGCGAAGTTCCTGGGTAGATTGGATGATGAAGGAGGAAGAAGAGGAGAGAATGGCAGAGACGGTGTCGGTTTACTTTCGGAAATAGATCCAAAAGACAGTGGGTAGCGGTGTCGTCGTTGCATGGCTACTTACACTGGTGTTCGGCTCAGTGCGCTTTGCTATCAGCAGCAACAAAGGTAGAACAAAGACGAAGATGAGGACGTAGCAGTGACGAAGATGATGACGTAATACGCTGACGTAAGCGTAGACGAGATACAACAGCAAATGTCACGTGATTGACAAAGCTGGCCTTGATGTAGACGTAGTAGTAG
>MU134752.1:0-60723 GCA_015039355.1 Ramaria rubella
GACATGTAACAGTTGAATGGAACATAACATTTGACACAACCACCATCATAGTGCCTGGGGATGTACAGGCTGAGGGGGAGTATAGCACCACTTTTAACAGCCAGAACACTCCAGACACTACTCCATCTGCAAACATACCTTCCACATCTACGAGCATACCCCCACAAATTCCATATTTGGCTTCCAGCTCAGACACCACACTCCCACACTTTGTAGGAAACCTAGTGTTCACACTGGACAGACTGTGCCAATAGTTTATTGGTGCCTGCGAGTTGTGTGGTTACAAGTAAGTCTGATTGCTTATCTAATTACTTGTGGACAACTGTATAGTTGTCCACTACCTACAGGCACCCCTAGTGGGCAGCTTATATAATACAACCCATAAGCCACTCTGGTGACTTATATACCCTAATTAGTAGCATATATGCTACTGTAAGAATCTACCTTCTTACATCCTCCCCACAGACCAAACCTCAGGAAGGTTTGGGAGATTGTATGCTGATGAGGGATCAGCATATATGGGTGCAGGTGCAGTCGATGACAACTGTGCAGCAACTTTGATGGTGTTGTCATAGTAAATGGAGTCCAATGGATCGACTTCCATGTTGGTGTCATCCACTGTAATAGCAGGTGCAGGCAGGGGAGCAGACAAGGCGGAAGGTTCCGTCGTCGGCACATCTGTATGTGCCTTCGATCAGGGAGGCCCTCCACCACATCCATTGAGTGACGAATTGTCATCCAATGTTGATGGTTGTCCCCAACCACCTAAGGGACAAGGGGGCATGGGTATGTGAAGGTCGGTAGATGTCTGGTCTTTGCGAGCGTTGAGGTCCCTCTGTGCGGTCTCGTTATAGCAGACTTTACTCTGCTTATGCACGAAGTAGGGCTCAATATTGATGAGAGCCCTACCAGGATCTACACCCACGTATGTGCCTGACCATTGAGCTAGCTCATTGAGAGACGTACTCTCTTGAGGGCATTTCCATTCGAATGCCTTCTCGATGCTGGTAGACAACAGCGTCGAGAGATCTTGCCACCAGATTGAACCAGAAAGATCGGCTCACTGGCCATGGACTGTAAACAGGTCCATTAACTTTTGTAGAAAGACCAGACGGTCTTTTTTTGGCTTAATTAGCTTAAGCCATACCCACACATCAACATCCTCTAGACAGAGGGTGTTGTTGCCATTCCTGCGGATAGCGGGTGATACTCCCTCAGGGGAGTACTCTATTGTGCGCAACACATCCCTGAGATTGGGAGGTGTGTCATGCACAATCTCGAACACTGGCGTTCGAGTCCCTAATCGCTGCTCGTGGTCAGCACGCTTGATAATGGCGTGCTGCATGACATGGCAAATGTCATGCGTGCAAGGGTAAGCTGCTCAACGAATTTTTGGATTGTTGAGCTGGCAGGTGTCAAACCACTCTGTGGGTCGACAACTTGTTTGAACTGCCGTGGGATGCGGTGCTTTTCCCAAAGGGTGGGGTAAGAATCCCATCTGCATTGCAGGCGGGTCGCTGATGGCAGGAGCAATATGAGCGTGCAGCGATTCCAGGTAGGGTGCTGCCAGCATTCTCTGTTTAGATGCAGTCTTGCAGCCGGATCGAGTGGGCCCTACCGGTGAAGCACCGGTTGTTGGCATAGATGGACTCACTGAGTCCGTCATCGAATCTGGAAGCAATGTCAGATCGATTATAGTTGGCGCTGATGGCGTCAACTTCATGGCAGATATTTTATCTGCCATTTCGCGATTAATCTGCCTCTCTTTATCGAGGGCAGCGCAAAGCGTATCGAGCTCTGAATTGAGCTCACGTATGTCCTCCTTGTAGGAGGCTACCACATCCTTAATAAAAGGACGCGCCATTTCGGCGAGTAATGGTAGCCAGGCCACTGTTAATGCACGTTCAATGTCACGCATTCAAGGGTCAATAAGCCACAGTTTTGCGGCTTGCAGCAAGTGCTGCGTGTATGCGTTGCAATCCTGGCAGGAGTCGCAATGGACGATTGCAATGGTGTCCTTGACACCATGCACCGTCCATATTTTCTCCTTTTGGAGCATAGCAAATTGCCCAGAGGCATTAGGGAGTGCCTCTGCTGAGTGAGGTATATGGGACACTTCAGCATTCATGGGTAGTCTCGCTGATACACTTGCACTGGCGCAAGTGTGGGAGTGGATGGCAAAGAGCCTTAAAGTGGTGATAAAATCGTCACTTTAAATTCAAGGCATGCGCTGTTGGTTTACTTTCGGAAATAGATCCAAAAGACAGTGGGTAGCGGTGTCGTTGTTGCACAGCTACTTACACTGGTGTTCGGCTCAGTGCGCTTTGCTATCAGCAGCAACAAAGGTAGAACAAAGATGAAGATGAGGACGTAGCAGTGACGAAGATGATGACGTAATATGCTGACATAAGCGTAGACGAGATACAACAGCAAATGTCACATGATTGACAAAGCTGGCCTTGACGTAGACGTAGTAGTAGTAGTAGACTTAGAAGACTTAGACTTGAGACTTAGATGAGTGAATCCAACTGAAAGAGGTGAATTGGGGTACACTAAGGCGAAACAGGCCTTATATACATGAGCAGAACAACAAACGATGCGAGTATGCCATACAATGATGTCGTTGACAGCAGACAGGAGAAATGACTAACGGCGAGAGGCAGAAAACCAAAATAGGAAGGTGGTTTGTAAGGAAATGGAAAAATGAGTCAGGTGGTCGAAGAAATGAAGGGAAATGTGGCAGCAAATTTGAAATAGAAGCCAGAATTAGAATAGAAGTGAGTCATAGACAATAGACCATGTGGAACAATTGGAAATAGAAGTACAGCCAAGAAGCGAGTGAGTCATGTGAAGAAAATGAGTCATAGCCGTCCAATAGGATTCCAGTTGCTTGTCAAATATCTCCGAAGATGAGTAAGTGAGTCATGTGACTTGATGACAACTCAGAAACATGTGAACCAATCACGACACTTGGATACGAATTTCCTCCAGAGAGGGAACAAAGACGAACCCTGCTTGACAAAGTCCTTAGGCACATAACCGTAGCAAATCTCTGTTCCTGGTCCATGCTCTTTGATGTACCAGTTATTCCTGAGGACGATACGATGCCAACCATTCACTGGTTCGAAGTTTGGGTCAAAACCGATGACGTAGAAGGGAGCATGGAAGGTTTGATCGAATACCCATATGCAATCGTGAATGCAATAAGGAGGATATGAGGGGAATACTCAGAATGGACCTTCAGGAGATTCGACATATAGAGGATAGTACCGACGATGTGCGACTTGTGGAGGAGGACTGGACAAATGAACATCGAGGGGAGAACATTGACTAGGAAGTTCAACGCGTGGTCCAACATGTATGTCTGGCTTGGCGGTCATCTGAAACGAATCATGGGATGTGGTGGCAGCAATGCTGGATGGCATATTGGAAATATAATCGATGAAAAATAGAATGAGTGTGGAGATGATGTGTCTGGCAGACTGGAGGTAGCACAGCAGATGATGGTCTGGCAAAAGCTGATGATGATAGGGGCATATGCAGTGAGCGTCTTTTGTAGTGTAGTAGGTGCTGTCGAGTATCATGCTTGTCAGCGCACCCATAATGTCATGTGATAACTTCACATGACGACGTCGCATCACACAAATCACCGACACAAACTGTGTTTGTGTTGATTCCTTTTATTAAGGACTCAACCATCATCATTCTCGTGCCTATGAGGCACAATTAGGAAGCTCTTGCGGCTTCCTAACACCCCTTAGCTCTAGATAAGCATCTAGCGCTTCTAACTCTCTGCATGCAGAGAGAGGTTCCCAGGTGACATCTCCTAATGTCCACCTTACTTGTAACTCCAGATTGGAGTTACTAGTCCAGCGATGAGCCAGAATCTCATCTACAAACCATTCTGGTTCATCCTCTTTCCCAAAGTTGTACATATAATTTACATCATGATGAGGAAATCGTTCGTCGTCATTGGGTATATGTGGTCTGATTAGACTCGCATGAAACTTTAGTAGTATCCTCCTAGCTGTGAGCTCTGGAGGTAACTCAAGTTTCACAGTAGAAATGGAATTGTACACTTCTATAACTGGATATGGCCCAATATAATTGGGCACTAACTTCTTTGCCCATCCTTTAGGTAAGGACAGGTTCTTTGTAGACAGATATACTAGCTGTCCAACTTTGTATGTCGTTCCTTGATGGCATCTGATGTTAGCAGTATCTGTCTGCTGTACTCGGCTCATGATGATTGCATCGTGAGTATCAATCAGGTTCCACAATGCTTGTTGTGCAAACTGCTGTACTCCTCTGAATGTAGTATCCACTGAGAGTACCTGCCCACCATGGGGCAAGTATCCACTGTTCAATTCAAATGGTGCGTATCCTGTGGTTGCACCAACTGAGCTGTTCAGTGCGAACTCTACCATTGGGCATTTCTCAGCCCAATCCTTCTGATCACTCTGCACGGTAGTGCAGAGTATTTGCCCTACAGAATGATTTGCTCGTTCTGTTGCTCCATCCGTCTGCAGGTGGAATGCCGTGGACATGAGCAGCTTCGTGCCCATTATACACTGCAATTCCCTCCATAATATGGAGGTGAATTTGGAGTCATGATCTGATATGATTGACTCAGGTACTCCATGCAAGCGTACTATCTCTTTGAGATATAACCACGCGACTTGTCACAAAGTCACTCTCATCATAGTTGGCACTAAATGCACCATGGACATGAGTCTGTCAATCACAACTAGTAAATAGTCGTGACCCTTCGATTCTGGCCATGGACCAACAATGTTCATTCTGATAGACTGCCATGGTCTATCAGGTATTGGCAGGGTATGCAATAACCCTGCTGGTTGTCTATTGTCCTTCTTTGCAGCCTGACAGGCTGCACAGGATCCACAGAATGACTCTATGTCGGCTGCCATTCCTGACCACCAGTACGATCACCTGATGTACTTGTTGGTTTTGAATTGCCCAAAGTGGCCAACTACTCTATGTGCATGATCGATAATTATCTCAACCATTCTCCCCCCCTTGGAAAAAACTTCCTGGGGGAGACACACTACCTCTTTATTGAACTGGTTCTTTGTCCGAACCAGTCCGTTTCTCACCCCAAATCAAGGGTGAGCCTCAGGATTTGCCAATACTTTCTTGAGTATTGGATCTGTTCCATAGCCATTGGCTACAGCTCAGTTTAGGTCAAACTCACATTCTACATGTGAACGTAGACTCTCTGAGTCTGCACCTGACGCTGTAACTAGTACATCATCCTCCTCATTACCTTCCACCTGTGTGAAAGGTTCTTCCCCTGCTTGTTTCATCTGCTGCACATCTATGACACGCTGCTCTGTCACATCTTGTAAACATTGCGACCGTCGCGCTGTGGCCATTTGTATTTCTACAAATCTATCCATTGGAAGAAATTCTCCTTCCAGGTCTAGCCGTGCATCCACATCGACGTATTCTTCTGCTGGGTGACTTACACCCTGCTTGTCATTCTCGTAGTAGTGCAACAGACAGTCGGCTACCTTGTTCTCCACCCCCGGTACATGTACCGTGGTATAGTTGAATCTGGAGAGAAGTTCCCACCAGCGCACCTGTCTGTCTGACAGATGCTGTTGTGTCTCGAAGTATTCGAGACCTTTGTTATCTGTCACCAGTGTGAACTGGCGACCTAGCAGCTTATCCTCCCACTTCATAAGTGCTTCAAGGATAGCAATCGTCTCGTGCTCATGCATTTTGTAACGCTGTTGCGCAGGACTGAATTTCTTTGAGAGAAATTCTGCTGGATGACAAGTCATCCAGTCCGGACCTTGTCCGTAAACTGCTCCGACTCCAGACTTGGAACCATCGGTCACAACCCAAATGGGTTCTGTACTAGTGTGATTTATAGGCTTCAAAATTGGAGCCTTACATGCTAGTGCTTTGATGGATTCAAAACACTTATCCATAAAGGGTGTCCATTGAAATGTCCTATTGTTGCGCGCACTTCCTGATAAGGGAGTTGTATATGCCATCAAATCTGGCATATATGGTGCCAGATACTGCACGAGTCCCAGAAATCGTTGGACATCGTTAAATGTTCAAGGTGTTCTCCAACCTCCAACCTTCTCCATTTTATCCACATTGGCATGTATGCCCTTGTCATCTATTATGTGACCAAAGCATTCCATGCGAGGCGAATACAAATCGATCTTGAATCGATTTACGCTGAGGAACAAATGTGCCTCGCGTAAAATATCAAACACCTTTCGAAGGTGTTTTTCGTGCTCTTCTATAGAGCTTGAATAAATGAATATATTGTCCAAGTATACGTGGACTGATCGACCAATTTGGTTATGAAAAATCAACATCATGAGAAGTTGAAATGTAGATGGCGTGTTACAGTCACCAATCTGCATAACCCAGCTTTTGAATGTACTGAATATCCTCATGAAAGCCGTCTTGTCAATGTCCTCCTCAACTACACGTATTTGTTTGTACACGTCGGACATGTCAAGCTTGGATCGATACGCAGCACGAGCTACGTCATGCCAGATCGTATCCTGGTCTGGGAAGGGTGTAATGTCCTTCACTGTGTTGTAGGTCTATCGCTGTTCTGAGCTTTTCATTTTTCTTCGGAATGCATAGTGCTGGCGCTGCAGAACATACAGATGCTGCTACCCACCAACCAGCGGTGGTATACCAGTCGACTTTGTTGATCTCCCCCCAAGGAGGAAGTTCTAATGGCACACCTCCAAAGAGGTCTGCGTACTCTAGCTCCCATCTTTCCCTTAGTTTGGGAAAGTCATCCACCGTCAATAACGGTTGCTTGGTGCCAGTACAACCTTCGGTAATCCCATTGGTACATTGGTCGAGTAGACCAACGTCAATGTTTCTTTGGTTTTCTTTTCATTTTCCCTTGTCTTGCCTCCCATCTGATGAGCTCGTTGATGGCTCTATGTGCAACGAAGAGCCATTTGCGAGTCACGGTTTGTGGCTCACCAGTTTGGGCTTAAGACTTGCGATTCAAGTCTTGTGTTCAGCCAGGTTTTTATAGTCCAGCTGCTCTTCCCAAGCATTCACATGGTTTGGAATTACTTCCTTTCCCATACAGATGCATCCCTCGTCTCTAAAGTCGAAGGATATCCCTAATTTACGTAGGAATGGTGTTCCTAGTATTGCATTGTAATGGTCTACGTTTGCTATATTGAAGGAGCTTGAGACGAGCTCAGCACAGCCTGATTTCAACCAGTTGTTGAAGTTGGCTTTGCCTGTGGCGTGTGAGCGCTGCTTGGCTCCGTCTTACGCGACCCGATGTCATATCGAGATGCATCCTCTACAGCCTTTGCGGCTTCATATAACTCAGTTATTGAACTGAAGTCTGTCGTGTAGCCTAATTTTAAGACTTCATGACGCAGCACTTCTCGAAGCACTGCTACGAACCGTTTGCGGACTGTATACTCATCCGGCAGATGTATCATCCGCACTGCATACTTTGTAATATTGTTCAGTAATTCCTGAACAGTTCTGGTCCCTTGCACAATTGTGTCGAACTTATTTGACACATGCCTGTGCGTGAGTGCATGAAGGAACTGCTGTTATAACCCAGCGATTGCACTTTCCAGGGTCTAGTCAATTATGACTCTATAATGACGCTCGATATTTCGAGTGTACCACTCCAATGCCTCGCCCTTGAGGCGAGTGCCTAAATAGTTTAATTGGAGTTTCATGCTGGACGGTCCCAATAGACTATTCATGCCTAGCCATCTCAGGATCCCTGAGATAAAGTTCTTGAATTCTTCGAGATCTGCTTTCCCAGCATATTCTGCTGGGTGAGGTAGTTTTACTCCAGCTTTGGCAAGCACGGATTTGTCTGGCTTGCTGCCCTTGTGGTTCTCAAGGGCAGCTCACACCATCTTTGCAACTCCATCTACATACGTAGGCAGATTTCCTCCTACCTCCTGGATCCTCCATTCAGGATCCATGACTGCTAGTGATACCACACGCAGTATCGCTTGTATCTGCTTGTGCAGCCAGGGGATGTGAGTATTCACGTCCTGCTGCACTGGTGGATCGACAATGTCTTTGTCAATCTGATACAACAGTCAACATTTGTCAGCCATTAAAAATGCATCCCTCAGTCTATAACTGCTACTGAGGATGGATCGAGCCACTCTCGCTGACTCGATCAGTTTATCGAAGGCCTTGCCTTTGATCCCAGCAGTATATGCCTCTTCGACTAGTTTACCCACGTGTTTAGCACGGAGTTCTAGCGCATGGTGCTTCTGTCGCGCTGCCTTATGTTTGATCCTATCCCAGTGATCAAACTCACATTCAAGACTAACGTGAGTGCTAGTTGTGGTACTGACACTATCAGCGTCAGACTTCATCATCTCCTGCAGTGACTGTTGGGTCACTGCTTTGAGCACTTCTTGCTCATCATAAGTTTTTTTTGATCTGTGAATTCCTTCGCAGATATTTTCTCTCTCGTGAGCCTCTAACTCGCGATCCATCTCCTCCTCAGTATGCGCCAGCATACTGACACTGTCTTGTTCTATCATGGCACTAGGTTCTCAAGGACCACTTCTAGTGCTCGGACCAGACGGAGGTGGCATCCTCTGTCTGTCTCGCTTCCTGCGAGCCTTCTCTGCTTTGCGGTCAACTTCACGATCCCCATTGGGATTGTTGCCACACTCGGGGGCCTTTCCTTGCAAAGGTCCTTGTACTTCCTCCTCCAGGGACTGTATTAACAGTTCCATACCATCTCCTAGTGTTTGGAGTTGGTTCGCGGCATCGTCCACTGCACGAGCTGCCTCAGCTGCTCACTGGCTCACTTCACGTGTAGTGTCTACGTGTTTACGGCTCTCTTTGAGAGCCGTAATCATCTGGGCATTGTGTCCAGTTGTACGTTCGTATTGCTGGGTTTCTTCATCCCAGCATGCCGACCCTTGCTCTATTGTCCCTGTTTGGGACGGTGAACTTTGCAACCTGCGATGTTCTTGGACATGTGGGAGCTGCGACATTTGCACCCCCAGTGAATTGTCCATGTCGCTAGTCAGCAGCTCTCTCAACTCATTGAGAGACGATCATAACTTCAACATAGTCAAAGTTCTTTTAGTTCTCTTAATGGACGATATATCATCCATTTCTGATTCCTCCGGTGTGGATCTTCTTAGATCCGCCAATACTCGCTTTCGACTCCTAGAGTCGGAAGCTATGGGTGTCGTAGTGATACGAGGACTAGCTATCCTTGTCAGTGTTCCCGTTCGCCTGTCCATGTCGTGGGCATGCTCAATTCTCCTGTCTGGGCCCTTGGCTGTGGCCCCAGGTGTATCTGGATCCTCTCCAGATCTAGACATTTGGCTTCGATTCCTTATTGAAACCATAGATCTATGATCTATCAGCCACACTGTGGTGTTCTTCTATTGATTTAGAAGAATAAACAGTGAATGTCTGTTTACTGTTTCCAAGAATTCCGGCGAGTGTTAAACTCATCAGTTTGGGTAAAAAGATCAGTTTGATCTTTTTAATCACACTGCTGCCAATAGTTTTGGCAGTCAAAAATGTGTAAGAATCTTAGTGTTCACACTAAACAGACTGTGCCAATAGTTTATTGGTGTCTGCGAGTTGTGTGGTTACAAGTAAGTTCTGATTGCTTATCTAATTACTCATGGACAACTGTATAGTTGTCCACTACCTACAGGTGCCCCTAGTGGGTGGCTTATATAATACAACCCATAAGCCACTCTGGTGACTTATATACCCTAATTTGTAGCATATATGCTACTGTAAGAATCTACCTTCTTACAATCACCCATTCACTGAGGTATGTGCATTCTTTTGTAACCATTTTGTTGTTCTAGTTCACTCATTTGCATGTATAGTCTTTTCATCTAGGTAGATAATATACATCTTCAGTGAATCACCCATTCATTCAATCTTTTCATCTAGCTACTGCACGATAACGGCAACATTTTTGTACACAATTTCATGCTCCAACTACATAGGGAAGCACTAGCGGATATATTCGTGAATCTACTGTCCAATTTTCAAGCCAATCCGTGCAGAAATCGAGGAGATATCGCGTTTGCGAATACTGGATTAAATTTCAAACTCCAATTGAGCGCCCGCCTTAGGTAATGCAAATAGCTGTAATATTGAAATTGAGTTACTGAATATGGATATGGATAAAGCCTAAAAGAGAACGGTGAATGCTCCAGCGCTGAAGCTGAAGACTTGTAGAAGGAACGAAAAGGGGCAGAACCGAGATAGACTTATCCGGTTTACATAACCGGATCCATTGCCACAGTGACCTTTAGATTCGCCATCCCACGCAAGCGTAAGTATAGGACTAGCTGCTTGTGGAAAATAAATATAGCATCCCTATGTAATCCAGTCCCCCTTGCCACCAACCATCATGACCGCCACTCAATCTAATATATCGGTCAGTTTTGCTCTTGCCTCGCTAGATGGTGCATGCTAGATTAAAGGCCCTTAAGAACGACCCTGATTGGACGCTAGATGTGGCCACTTTATTACGTGAAGGAACGGCTGCAGCACATACAGAGGCAGAGAACAGCAGTGGTGCAGGATGGCTCACGCGCGGAGAGCTCGACAAAGAAGAGTACATTCGCTTCCTTATCATTCTGTGGCATATCTACTCGTACGCCCTGTTTACCCCATTTCATCCCACGTCTAACAGGGAAACACCCCCAGAACCCTTGAGGAAGGTCTTGAGAAACATGCCTCCCACCCCGCCATCGCGCCGACGTACAACCCCACTCTCCTCTCCCGCGCCCCCGCCCTTGCATCCGACATCGCGCACCTCCTCGCCACCCCGGAAGCAGCATGGCAATCTCACCCTCTCGCGCTCTCCATCGCGCGCTCACCGCCTACACCCCTCTCCGCGTACACGGCCCGTCTCCGCGCCGCTGCCTCAGATCCCCCGCGCCTCCTCGCGCATGCGTACGTGCGCTACCTCGGCGATCTCAGTGGTGGTCAGATCATCCGCCGTCGCATCGCTAAAGCGTACGACCTCGACCCGCTGACCGGCCTCGGCACACAGTTTTACGAGTTCCAGAAGCTAGGAGGTGGCGGTGCCGCTGGAATAGGGGATATGCGAAGCATCAAGGTGTGGTATCGCGATGGGATGAATAAAGGGGTAGGAGACAAGCAGGGGAAAGGTGAGTCCGTATGGGGGGTTGCTTCTCCTAATGCTGACCTTGAATTACGCTTGTACAGTTGCAATGGTAGAAGAGGCAAATGTTGCTTTCCAACTTAACGGTGGTATCCTTGATATCCTCCTCCCGCCGTCTGTGCCCGGGTTACAGCCCCAGGCCGAAGTTATACCCGCTGAGAAGACGTCCGGGACCGTCTCCGTCGCGAGCGTGCTGTCGTTTCTTCTCGCAATGGGCATAGCGCATTTTGCGCTTGTCACAGGCGGGTTTTTAGGGGACGCGGGGATCGAGAAGTGGGACCGTGCGAGAGAGTGGGTGGGGAATGCATTTGGTATACCCGCCACGGCCTGAGGGATGAAGGTTGTGGCAATGAAACTATATATATATATATTGGGGGGTTTTGGATCTTGGGACGATGTGCATATAGAGTCCTGTACGCGACGTTTTGAAAGCTTGCTTCGTAGTTTGATTATGTTGAACGCGCGCAGTACATTATTGATATTTTGCATGAATGATGCGAGAATCCAAAAGTCAGTTCCTTTAAGTTATCTAACACAAGGCGACTCACGCTGACGTTAGGAGAAGTATTTGAGAGACAAGGTATGATGTTGGGTTGCACGTCTGAGCCCAACTGACACCTACTATGCGGTGCAGACTCGTCTGTGCAGGCCATGATGATGTGGGCTGTGGCTACACCTAGTCGTCGTAGAACATTTATAACCATCTCACAGTGCGCACTGGCACTTATCCCGCACTCCATTCTTGGATTGAGCGAGACATGGAAGCAAGGCCGTGTGCAGCGCCCATACATACTCCGATGCTCGATTCGGTAGAAGTGTGATTACCAGTGACAGCATTATCTCTTCCCACTCGCGTATAGGTCTTCACCAGTCGCACCCACGATGCCGCGCATATCGTTCATGATTACTTCTGATCGCCTGTCAATTTATGGCCATCCCCATCTTCGATGCGCGCCGTCGTTATAAGCCGTTGCGTGCCTTGTAAGGAAAAACCCATCGACCCGACCATGAACTCCACCCTCGTCTTCCCCTCGGGTGCGGCGTGCTTTGTCAATTCGCTGCAGGCAGGGAATCTCGCATCACCATGTCCCGTGACAAACGACATGCTGCAATTTCTCAACCTTACTACTGCCTTCAAGTATTACTTTAATGCTTACTGCCTGAACCCGCCCCAGGATGACGGATGTCCATACGGATACTGCCCAAACTCTGACATTGCAGGTTCCTCCACATTCTCAACCATACTAGATTTGCTTGTAATCAAAGCATTTTACAGGACTCCTCGTTCGCGTGTCTGCATACTTAACCAATTTCTTCGTCGGTAGGTATTTCCTAATCGTGTAAGATTGTCACCCACAATTCGGTATTTGCAACCAACAGCAATCCTGGTATTTTACCAACCAGAAGAGCTCAAGGAATCATTTTGGTCACAGTTACTGAGCGTGTACTCCCTTCTATTGACCTGTACTTGGACTATAATCCGCCATCACCTCACGCGAATCCACGCAATCCTCACACTCGTTACAGCTGGCTCCCCCTTAACCCTTGGTATCTTCGCGTACGCCGTGAGATCGATATGGGAAGGAAACCATCGTTTATCCCCAGCAGTAGGCCGCGGCAAAATTATTCCTCGTACAATTGTCCTGGCGGCATTAGCCATATGGTTCGCACTGTGGATCTATATTGTTCTGCCGTCGCACCTCTCCGACTTCCAACAGGAATCATGCGAGCCACACAGCCACATTGTCAAATACTTCTACGCCCTGCCGCTTCTCATTGTGATCGATATGCCCACGTGGTCACAATGCCTCACTGCAATACCCATTCCGTTGACCATGTTAGCGTGGATTGTAGTCATTATAATGCGGCGACACGAAATTTGGCCCCGGGGTGAAGTGTTTAGGCCGCGCTTCAGGACAATATGGTACTTGAAACTATACCGCTCTCCGTATGGCTAACGACTAACGGTAAACTAGGCGAATGATCAAAGAACATTATCCCTTCATTCAATTCGTCACGGTGGTTGCTATTCCAACTGCTTACTGGGTTGCTACCATCGAGACTGGTGTAATTGCTGCACGGACGAACGATGACCACGTTTCTGCATCATTTGGTCAGGTGCGTGGTTTGGGTCTTACCTACATAGATGAATCTCATCGTATATACAGGTTCTTGCAATGTTTGTGGCAGTCCCCCCTTTGCTTTCTGTGGCAAAGCTTGGCCCTCGTCTTTTAAATTGGTTTGTCGATCTTGCCTGGGTGCGCTTCATTAGTGGTCGCCCGCAACGACAAGACACTGCCCCTCAGCCAGGCTTCCCCGTAACCTTGACATCTTCTTCCGCGGAGAGCGGATTTGATTACGAAAAAAAGCCCGCCTTCCCATCTGATGTTTGGTCCCTCAGAAGTTTTGCACCTATCGTGGACTAGTCTTTTCCTGTTTGGATATTTGGCGGGAGGGCGGTTGCACCTTCGTTGTAAGTTAATTTCGGGTTTCGTCGCGTTCGTCGTCACTCTTTCAAATATCTGCACTCATTTATCGGATTGAACTGGGGCCAAACTCACTCTCTTTATATTTAATGCAATACTAAAAATGACATAGTAGTCGGTCATTGGTCAGCGTGCTATCAGCAATGTCGTTGTAATATATATCCTAGCAAATAGATACTCACCGAGCAATGCTACAAAATAGTTCCCCCTGCGCATGCTATCGATAGACCCCCCACGTAGTGTGACTCCTGACTGTATTATTTTTACATAGGGCTTCGCCCTAATGAATACAATAGGAGTTAAAATAAAATAAAAAGATTGTTCCCCTGACAGACGTCAACATTTCTGAACAAAAAAAAAGAAAACATGACAAGCTCGATCTTTGCTGGCCAGGGCGGGTGGCAGGGAGACATCTCATAATCCCAACATTTATCAAACCTAGAATCTTATCGGCCATCTTCTCATGTCGTCACGATCTGCAGAAGCAAACTTCGGAATTCCCCACATCGACTTCAAGTATATGTTCCACAGCAGCTTGATTTTTGGAAACATACATACATGAAGGGATCATTGATATGAACATGCGCCGGTAAGAGATTCTATGAAAGCATCAGTGGCATCCATAGATACAGTCGAATCCTGATCTCTTGGGCGCTGTTGGAATTTAAATAATATTGCATCCATCCTTGCGTCGTCAGATCAACCAGTTGAACTGGCTTCTATGGTTGAAACCACTTATGAATGTTTATCACATCTTTAGAGCTTGACGTGAATGGGTTCCGAAGTGGCGGGGCGATCTCTGATCGCTATATAGCTCGATGACGGCCTTGTGTACACGGACGGACCTTGGCCGGGATTCGAAACAGATTCCATAGAGGGAGAAAATTATCCACAATGTTAAAAAAAAAGCGATCTGCCAGTAAAACGTCCTGGGAGGCCCAGGTAATTCAATAAATCTTCCACTGCTGTAATAGTGACCGGTGACCCCAGGATCCATTGAACGGTGCACAAACCTTGGTACGTACCAATCAGGTATTCTGGCCAACACACCCGCGGAAAACTCGCAACTTGAATGTCGTTGGGTCACCATGTCCAGCATTTGATGCAAAGCCGCTCCCGGCAGTCATCCCGTAGGCCAAAAATACTTGGAAAATCGCGAGTGAATGCAGAGGAACAGCGACGATATGAGAGGCCGAAGAAGGGATTGCCCAAGATATGCAAATGAAACTACAACTGACATCGTACAAACATTACTTACAACAAATCTACCGTTGCGTAAGTTACCCTATGCCCCTACAGCTACCTGAGCCGCAACAAGAACGTTTTCACGTTCCGGATTTTCTGGCGTGGTATCTGCATCGCCTACAGGCGGCTGAGAAGATTCCAACCCATTAGCATACTGAAACTCATTGGAATTTTCGTACTAGGGTAGACGTCAAGATGAAAAGAGACGGAGATGGGCAGCGAACATACCTCCCACATGTCGACAGCAACGACACAACTCTCCCGTACTACCCTCGGCGCGTCCTCTCGTTGGCTCCATTCTTTGAGCACTGTGAGAACATCTACTGGCTCGGAGTCCGCGTCCCGTGGTGCTGATCACATGAACCAACCGTTATTAGTCAAACAAAAATATTTGCGACATGCTAATCATTACCTTCGCCAACGATACCTCCTAGTGCCTCAGCTGCCTCATGTCGCACCATCGACGACTCGCTGTCGTCGCGCAGAACGCGTAAAAGTGCAGGAATCGAATGTGGCGTCGAGAGCTGGCCGAATACAAACGCGATCTCGTGTCTAAAGGAGTAGCTGTCCGTCAGCGTGTTGAAAAATCAAATGAAATTGGATAACGGACTTGAACAGCTCGCTTCCGTCGCTGAATCCGGATGCGAGAGCTTCGACGGCGGCTTTTTCGGTAGTGGGGTGGCGAGATCCGGCGATGTTGCGTAGTGCAAACATGGCACGATATCGCTCGAAAAGTGGGAGGGTGGGGGAGGTTAGGGTGGAGCGTAGTGAATCTATCTGGGAGGCAGTGCTTATTGAAGATGATGGCAAAGCAGAAGGAGGAGCGGGATCGACGGAAGTAAACTGTCTAGAACACAATGAGTGAATGTAAACAATCCGATGAAGACACGCACGGTAGATCCGCCTCTGTCCCGGATGGGTCTTGTTTATCTTTGCTCTGTGTTTTAGCCCACTCAATCCGTGCCAACGCGATCTCACACGTCTCCCTCACGCAGCGCTCCTCATCGTTTAAATATCGTCTAAGCACAGGTTCAGAATTTGTGGATGATAACGCGCCCAGAGCTTCTGCGGCCTATGCGTAAGATTGAGACAATGCCTTGAGAAACTGACAATCAAGTCTCACCTCATGTCTAACCATTGAATCCTGTTGCATGTCCCCAAGTACTTGCTCGAGCACAGGCACAGCGTGGAGGTTGCCCATCTGACCAAGAACATACGCAAGTTCATGCTTTAGCAGAGCAGACGAGTCGCTGAATCCCTGCGCTATAATACGTATAGCAGCATCTGACACAGGGACATCGTCCTCCACAACGGCAACGGACTTGCCAAACGATTTTAGTGTAAAAAGTGCACGAAATCGATGTGCGAGAGGGACCGTTCCTTTTGCGTTGAGCAATATCGATTGAAGATTCAATAGGGTGTTCGATGTGATGATAGGTGTTGAGCTGCTGCTGCTCATCGTTGCGGTGATCGGTCGGAGTTGAAACTTGATTTTTCTGCAGCGCGCCGTCATGCCAAAATCGAAACGCGCCAAAGTAGGTGAGCAGTTGCTAACGGTCGTCCGTGAATGTCAGTGCTCAGATTGTTTTATCAGTTTCTTTAACGAAAACTGCAAAGAAGGACAGGTCGAAGAAGGAGGATCTGTTAAAGAAGGTATGCACGTTTACCGTCAATGAAAGTTTGTCAGAGATTGACGGTTCACTCAGATCCAAGAAAGTGCCGATAAATGGGACTATCTATACATCTTTCGAATAGGTCAGATGCGTAATTCACATTTGAAGACCGTGCGGAAGCTGTGGAAGGAGTATGTGCCCTCATATTCGAGGAACCATTCAGGCTGATGCTAAGCTAGCGATGCTCGAATTTTCTTCGGTAAATGCGCCGTCATGTCAAAAGCCCTCGGCACCACACCTGAGACAGAGCATCGTCTCGGTTTAAATAAAATCGCGCAGGTGGCGCCTTCCCTTACACTTACACTGTCCGCATTTAATCCCCAAGGTTACAGCGAATAAAAGGCCAAACCGGTCTGTTCTTCACTTCCTTCGACCCGGATAAAACTGTAGAGTGGTTCGACGACTTTAAAGCGCCTGATTTCGCGCGGGCTGGGAACAAGGCGGATCGTGATGTGGTACTGCCAGTGGGTGAGTGTGGGGATTCATCGCTGCAGCGAACACTGGTTGGCACTATGCTCATAGTTGTTACGCCGATCTAGGTCCCATTAACCGCTCGACAGACCCACCAGAGCCATTCCCACATAACATGGACCCCCAGTTGCGCACCTTGGGCCTCAAGACGACGCTTGCAAAAGGTGTTCCGACATTAACATCAGAGCATGTCGTATGCCGGAAGGGCCAGACATTAACTTCCGAACAGGTACAGCCCACTCGCTTTGCAGTGGTGTAGCGCATCTCGCTGATACGTCCTCACCAGGCGCAGCTCCTAAAGCTGCTCCTTATCCAAATGGTTACATTCCGCGTCACTCTGCACGCGCGATGGGAATCAAAAACTGGGCAGATCCTAGATCTTAAGCCAGACGATGACACAGAAGGTAAAGACCTTCGTCCAGGCCATGTTGCCATGTGTTGAGTTATTTTGGATGCAGACACCCCAGGTGGCGCTGATGAGGACGATGAAATGAGCGAGTAAGGATAACAACATCGTCCCTGGAGTGCACCATGGCCTTTCAATCTTTACTCTCTCATATCCGCATTGTATACTTTATACCTTGGTTTAAATAAATGTAGTGTTTCAAGGTTATCGGTGTCACACTGAGATGGGGTATAAATATGACACGATTGCACTCTTTCTTCAAGGTGGAATGGCTCAGATGGCTGTAATGGCCCAACTGGGAATGCGAAGCGGTGTTATCCGCAACGGACAACCGAGTCGTGCGCTGGTTCAAAGCCCTCCCCTCCAGAAAATTTGGTGTCGATATTAGTCCTCCGCACGGCAACGTGTGCCTGGACGTCGAATAATGGATTGTCGATCGGTCAGGGAAGTCATTCCGCAGCCGCGACAGTGCGCCGAGTTAGTCTCAGGAGATCAGGTGGTGTCTTCTAGTCGCGCGACTGGGCCGTGCCCTTCGCAGACTCTTTTGTTGCAGTTATTTCTTGCCAACTTCTTGTTAGAGTGCCCTTTCAACAATATTTCCTTCATAGGTAAAATTTTTGAGGCGACAAATACAGCGTGCTATATTCCAAGAAATTGGATCAAATCAACAGTACAATACTACGGCTACAGTCTACTAGTCTACAATATAAGATGGGCGCGGTAATGTACGGTGCAAAGACATGGAACCATGCAGCCAATTCTTGACAATCGTCCGATAAGGAAGATGGTCAGTGAGCGGATGTCCCGACGACATAAGATGTGCGTGGTATTTGGGACGAGGACATGCGGCAGGAGAGGCGACGTGCAGAGGGGTCATCAACTTGGATCGGTGAAGGACGGTTGATCAGAAATCACAAGTATGTTTTCTGTCAAATAATCAATATGGTCACCACGTCTAATTGAAGGGTTACACACAACAATCCAGAACCCTTGTCCACGAGACATATTCGTCCCATGCCCGCTCTTCCTCATCACCTACGTCTAGCGGAGGATTTGCGCTGATTTGCGTCTAAGCATGTTTTCAATTAGTAATGAATTCAAATGACTCGATACATAGACTGACATTATATGTGACGAGTTCGATGCCCACATCCCGGGGCTCATCGATAGGAGCCACAGGCGTGTTGACTAGGATGCGGAATGCGGCAGTGAATGATAGCATCGTAAATGAGAGGTTTAGGGAATGGTTGGAGTATGCTAAGTGGTAGTAGGTGTAGGAGGGTGGTGAAACGAGGCAGACATACGGGGGCTTTTGTAGACTTGTCTCGGCTGGTGATGTCATTGCAGGGCGCTACCCGAAACGGATACAAATCCTTTGTATTTTTTTTTCTCAATTGTTTTTCAATCGGCCCTGCTCGTCTAGCCGTTGGGGTAAGAGTTTATCTGAAAGAACACAAGCCGTATGTACATTGCGCAGTCACAATCGAATTCATCCGGATATTATGGCTTGGTATGTCTTTCCTGATACATGGGAGAATCGGTAGCTTTTCCAAAGAAAATCATCTGCGGCGCACATGCAAGTTCCTCAGGCCTCAAGCTCAAGCTTCAAGACTGTTTGACACCGTAGATCGGCCTCGGACCTTCTCCAAGGTCTTCATGATCCCGAAGTTGACCCTTTAGACGCTAAGACGATCGCATGGTAAACGCAAATCCCTGCAAGCCCTCCTCCGCCTACCGAACTCGGGGACCGAAGCTCGAAAGTCCAGTGGAACTTATATATGTAACGCCTCTTGCTTGACTTTATACTGCTGGATTGAACATTACAGTATGACGTGTTTTTAACAGGTATATATTAAGGACCCTTTTCTACCTTTCCGACCCCGCCTCTGATAATGATGGTCTATGATATAAAATAATCCATAAGACACTTAATCAGTGTTCTCATCACTAATCCGTTTTATCACCTTTGGCAACCGCGCAGCAGCCAAAAGGGACAAAACAACGAGCACGACAAGGACCAAATAGACGAGTTGTCCTCCTAAGAGGTTGCGTTCGAGTGAGAACGCAAACAGAGACGCGGCCGATGTCGGTCCAACGGCTCGTGTGAACGAGACAAGGGTCTGGGCAAGGCCGGTCGTAGCACCTAGTGTGTTTCGTGTGGGAGCTGCAGATGTGATGAAGATATGTGTACAACCTATAGTTTTATCAGACACAGCACCGAACTTCAAAGGGATAAGAACTAACTGTAGCCCATCCCAGTGAGTGTGTTGAAGAGCATCTGGAACACAAGCACTGTAATAGTGGCTAGGTCTACTCTGCCGGAACGTCTTGCGAGTAAGCCCATTAGAGGCCACGAGAGGTACAAGACGATATGCGAGGCAGTCGCTATGATAAAAAGGGTGCGTGTTCCGAATTTACGGTGTATAGGAGAAAAAAAGAACATCTGGAAAGCGCCATTGATAATACCGCTAATCCCCAAGATGAGTCCGATAGTAGGGGGTGTGAGTCCGATGCCACCTAGGCCTATTGGCGTTGACATGACTAGTGGTTGGACGTATGTGTATATAATACTGAGCTTGAGTGCAATCTGCATAAGCAATACGCTGTTGTGGATCCTCTCAGCTTACTAGAGAAAATGTCCCGTAGTTGATGATTGCAATTCTAACCCTAGGTGTTAGCACTTCGCGAAGAGGTGGTGGAGGCGGGGTTGTTGGTTTGGAAAGCAGGGGAGTGCTCGCAGTAGGCGATGTTACTCCCGGCGTGTGAGTCAAAGAAGACGTATCGTCATCCCTAGCCGCATTTTTCGGCCTTCTAGTGTTTAATGACTATTTAATCATGATTAGCGTAATATTGGTGGGGAGAGCTTGAGACAAATACCTCTTGTAGGTAGAAAAAAGCTAGCACAAGAGCACTGATACAAAATGCCGCCGAAACGAAGCAGGGCAATGCATATGGATAATATTTCCAGAATACCCACTGGCCGAAAATTTTAGGAAATCTTTCATATGGATGAGACAATCCGCCGCCAATGAAACTGGCAACACTCATCCCACCTGGAAAGAACTGTGAGCGATCTTGCCAAAAAAGCAGTACTGACAGCAAATTCACCAGCAAACACTAAAGGCATGAAGCTGAAAGCCTGAGCCTGGTTTGATTCATCAGTGATTTCCGCCATCATACTCTTGATGACCCCGATGTTTCCATTAAGGGCCCCACACAAGGCTCGACTTAGAACTAGAGCGGTGAATGTCTTAGATATCCCAAAGAGCACGCTGGAGCAGATCAGGCCAATGACGCCCATCATCAGCACGGGACGTCTACCGATCTTGTCTGAGAGCCTTCCCCAATGGTACACACAGACCATTTCTGTGAGGAAGAATAGGGAGCTCTTAATTTAAATGATCAGGCAAGAGAATGGCAAGAAATTGAGAATTTACCACTGTCCCTGCGTAGTAGCCTACTTTCTTTTCGTCTCCATCCGTAATTCCATATTCAAAGATCAACTAAATGAACAAGTCTATCAGAACGTGTGGTTAGAGAAGAGAAAAGAGATAATGCAGTTCACTTGGTTAATGAAAGGGAAAATGACGAAGCCCTTTGAATTATTCATCAGCGCTTTCATATTGATGAAAACGTATGATACACTTACCGTAATGGGTTCCGCGAGCTGAAGATACAGCAGAATAAATAGCTGCAATTTTGGCAAAGGAGTGATATGCAAAGGAGGCTCTTCTGTATGTCCATTTCCCCTCATTTGACGGAGTGGTGGAAGTTGGGAGAATAATCGGTCTGAGTCGCAGTTTCAATATGTAACAATTTCAAAGTTTCCATCATCTGCTGACATTGGCCCGCAATACTCAGGCACGTCGGCTCACTGCACCGGAGGCCCATGAAGAATTCGAGCGGCAAGAGGCCCTTCGACTTGTCAAGGAAAGGGCTGATGCTGTGAAACCGGAGAAGGAAGCAAGTGTTCGTGCTTTTGAACTTGAGTGGGCCAAGAGTGCCGTTCAGAAGGTATTTGATTCCCCCTTGAGCTCCTACAAGTGAAAGGATGACATCAAGAACGTTGCAGCAGCTCTACTAGTAGCTTTTGCACAAACTAGGACCAGCATTAAAGATCATCTGGATATGCAGCTTGCCACACAACCTCGCTTCGCTGGCCTTTTGGCCACCAGTTGGTATGTGTGCAAAGGCAGGTTGCTGGAGCATACCTCCTCTCATTCAGTCTCACCTCAGGCTGAAACTACTAAATATTCCCTTGTGACAAAACGTGACAAAATGCGACGAGAACTCACTAGCATCCTGGTTCACCACCTGGCCACTGCATATTTCGCTCTCGACCTCACCGCATTCTCAAAAATTCAGAAAGGGTTCTATAAATCTGTATGCTACATTGATACATGACTACCAAAAAGGCACAGTTGTCAAGGTAAGTGACTGGACAGGTTCACCTAAATATGTATCACCTCCCGCCACCCAACAGTATACTTACGTAACAATCTGTAGGAAACATTTGGCCTAGTACATCTTCATATCTTCTATTCATCTCATTTATGTCCCTTACATAAATCACTTCGTCAAATCCGGATCCAGGTCATTTTTCCCGCCTATTATAGTCGACTCAGAATGATGCCAAACTTGCATAAATCACTGGAGTCGTGAAGTGCGTTTTTCTTCATTATATCAGCTCTTATGTATCCCAAAGCGTCTGTCAGATTTTGACCACCAATTACGGTGCGGATATAGTGCACCGGGTTTCTCATGAAAGCAAGAATTAACGTCGTGTTCACACGCATCAATCTTCGATAACAAGAGTCCACGCGTAGGTCATTGATCAACACTGCCTTATTATTATTCCATATCCCCATTTGCCGATATTTATGAAGGAGCGGTATATCATGGTGTATCTACGTCTAGTAAACATCTATTCCTTATGTGCCGTGCATATTGTGGATATACTTCTAATTCTAGTTCTAAGATTTCTCCCTCTGCCTCTTCTCCCTCTCTTCTGCAATTTCACGCCAGTGCGCGCCCTTTTTCATCGTAAGCAGGACGAACATGCTCGCTATAACCATAATCCCGGCCCAGAGGGTATAAAGACCCCCATCTCCTAGAGCGTCCTAAAAGGATTGTGATGATAGCGTGAGTGCAACATTGTGAAGGCATCAGTAGGATAAAATTGGAGTATCTGGCAGGGACTTTGAGGCCGCGGAAACATACCTGCAACGGGACTGCTACCTCAGCAGCTACAAAGCCTGTAAATCCTCGAAACAAACTATTAGTGGCCACGGCAGTAGATGAGCGCCCCACGTTTGCATCTACAATATATGCAAGTGTGCTTGAATATATCCAACTTCATCCGTACGAGTCAGTGGCATGGTTCAAGAACTTCAAGAGCAAGCATCGCAGATGCGATAGTTCTGCTTGATAGCGGGACGTACATGGAAGAAAATCCAACCAAGAAAAGCACAACGCAAATTGCGCCAATGTTTACCTTCTCTTCTGCCATCCAGGCGTACGCCACCAAGGCAGGTGAAAGCACAAACATCATCGGTATAGTGCTCCGCAATCGCTCCTGAGCATGTTTAGCAGCCAGGTCTTGGATTCAGAAACAGACGACACACCTCACTAGGAACTTTTCCGCCATTGTTATCTTTGAGTTTCCTCAGGAGACGGTCAGACCATCTTCCTCCAAGAATACTACCTGCCATACTCCCTGTCAAATGGACGAGTGCCACATTAAGTAACGGAGGTTAACTTAAGTGCGGTGTTGGACGTACCAATCCCGAAAGAGAGCAAGACAAGACCAATGTCAAGTGATCCATAGAAGTAGGGAGCCGCTGCGAAAGTGCGCACGGCCGTATACGTCATACAATATGTGAATCCAAATAGCATTGCTTAATAGTAAGAAGAATAAGTGTAATGTTCGAGCAAAAATTACGGTCTTACAAGAAGGAAATAGGATAGCAAGATTGTTGAGACGTTTCAACACGGTCCCCAGTGGTCCAATGGGGTTTATGTCTCGTAAACTCAGGCGTATATCCGCTAATGTGGGCTCCTCCGGATGTGCCTCAATGTCAGCAGGTAAGCCCGCTGCCGCCTCTTCGTGTTTCTCATTCTTCGAGACATGTCGACGGGCCTCTTCCTTAGCTCGAAGTTTCTCCTCTCGTTCTCGTGTGGCTTGACGGAGCGCGCTTTGATAGGAAAGGCTTCTTTCGCGGCGGAAAGTGTCTTTAAAGAACACGAACGTCACGAGCGAGACACCGGCGAATATAACAAGGAAAAAAAATGTCGCACGCCAGGAAAAAAGCTGCGTTGCAACACCGCCAATGAGGGGACCTATAGAAGGCCCAAGAAGAGGTGCGGCATAATAGATACCAACGATCGTTCCACGTTCCCGTGGTTCGTAGATGTCCTGTACAAATTTAAACGAAACATGAGATCAAATGGTTCCAAGGGTAAACTTTCTAATGAGAACTAACGGCCAGAGTGGCGGCTCCGATAGTGAGTACAGCACTGCCCTGTACGAATTTCAAGATGTGCGACACAATCGTAGCGAGAATAATGCTTACACCCATCGCCTGTACGATCCGCATGGCGATTAAAAGGCCTATACTGTTCGCGGATCCGGCGACACCACAGCCTACTAGGTACAGCTTGTACATTTCCTTTGTTAGACACCTCCACTCAGTGAATCGAGATGACGTGACGCTCACAGAGATAGAAACTATGTAAACAAGCTGAATAGCGAAGTCAGCATCAAACCCATCAATTATTTTCCAAATTGCACACTTTTCGGCCTTGAATTTCACTGATAGAACTCCAAAATGTGGGTGTTGTGCCTTGTACAAGAATGAAAATGGACAGGCTCAGAGATATATCCTGGTCTGTCGCGTGTAGTTGTGCTTTAACATCGTTGATAGCGGCTGGTGACGAGGAAGCGATCAACATCTATTTTGTGGCTGGCTTGGCAGAGGTACACATCATCAAACCCGCCTCTAAGCATGTTTCTGGCATGAATTCGGCCTGTTCCGGACCGGAATTATGCCAGTGAGCTGATGAGAGCACAGACATAGCGAGGATACGATGTGCTCACGAGCTCTTCTATCTCCCTTACGGAAAATTGGTGAGTCCATCCCACTCCGTTAATCAAAGCACGCCGTAGGATTCATGCCGACATCGTGCGAGGCCTCATACACACTACTTACTAGATTCGGTAAAACGACTTACGATTGTATATATTTATTCCCAGTGTCGCAATCAGAGCGGCAGATGCCACAACGGCCAATGTGAAGGTCTTTGACAGTCAGGAAGATCTAGGAAAGGACATGAATAAGACATACCTTTCGTTTTGCAGACCATTGACGCGGGTCGTCGTGTACGAGCACATGTTCAATATCCAAGGGCGGTGTTTGCTCTTCATGAACTGATACGGCATGTGACAAAGGACCCATGACATCATGTGTAACATTTCCCGGGATATCAGGGTTATCCGTAGCATCGTGAAGACTGGGTACAGCAGTCGGGGTCGTCGAAACGTCGTTGCCAGTCATGGGGGGAGTTCGCATGCACATTGCCCTCGTCATAGTATTTATAAGGCCACTGCGTCGACGAGCTTATAAATAAGAGTGAACTGTATGGAGCCCGGGGTAGGGGGCTAATTGTCCCGGACTCCCGCATGACTTGTCTTTAGGTAGCCTAGCCGGTGGTCGGCCTAGAACTCGAAACTTGCATTTCGTATTCTCAATGAGTCAGGTTTCGGTCAGGTTGAACGTTTATGTCCATGAAACGGAAACGGGAAAAAACGGTTCACGTACAAAGCGTTGTTCGCCAGGCGGTTGGCTCTGAGACGTACTGCCGACAGCTTCGGCATGAGCAGAAGCGCCCGCACAATCGGTGAAATCGAGCCGGTTAGCCGAGAATATGGTTCTTGTCTCGTGGACGTGACTCGATGCATTTCATTGAACCCCATTTCGGCGAAAAACATGGTCGCTAAGAGTTGAAACGCATTCCGCAATAAGAGCGTAAAAAGGGCGCATCTTGTATGATGAATCAGTGAAAGACTAAACGTCTGCGGCCTCCTGAGAGGCGAAATACATAACAGCAGACACAGCAGGTGCTTGAGCTACATTCCCACCACTTCAACCATGTCACCATCCTCGAGGTCGCATTCGGATATCGGAGTATCGGGGTGTTGTTTCTCTCCGTCAATGCACAATCGAACCTGAGCTGCCTTTCGAGGGCTTGCAGGGACTTTGCCACCATGCTTCGCTATTACTGCTAAAAAAGCGCGCACTATCTTTCCACATGTTGTTGTGGATCTGACGCTAAGAGTAATCTCCTTGGTTCCAGGTGCCCGTAGTACCAGCTTGAACTTGTCTGAGCCGTCTGGTTCCACCGATGCCTCGGAAAGTGGGGCGGACGCTTCGCGATCAGATTGAGGGTCATTGGCTTCTTGCTGAGCAGGTGTTACCGAACGAAAACGTTGTCGTAGTGCTTCAAATGTAATCCGGTCGCACGCCTCTGCATATCCTGTCTGTCAGATTTTTGAATAAAGAAATGAAATCGTGTCTAACCTAGATCTAATTGTCCCCAAACACCTAGGCCTGCTGGGCTAACGCTAGTGAAAACCTGCTTTCCACCGCGCATAAGCACAAGGTCCTCGGCGAGAACGTGTGCTTTATCCGAAATTTGTAAAAACAACTGCTTGAGGGATTCATGCTAGCGTTTATCGATGTTCGACATTAGAATTGACATCACGTGGATGCTGTTGTCTGTCTTACTCTCTTCACAGTGAATGACCATGACTGTTGCGGGCGACCAAGCATTACTTCGTCTTCTGGATGTGGCACCCATTTCACACACACAGTGACAAGGGCTGAACCACCACTCGATTCTTGTTGGGAAGTCCCCGGACGTGTCTGCTGCATGCCATCGTAGTCTACACAAGGGTTGTTGAATTGGCGTATAGCCAGCACCACACGGACTCACCGTCTGCGGCTTTCTGCTTCGAGGCTCGCGCAACGACCTTTAGGGCGATATTTTGCAAATCTGGGTCCAGTGTTGCTGTCTCGGCGGCGGAGTGAAGTTCGTCACCATCATCCTCCAAATCAACCTCCTCCACATGCGACAATATTTGTTGATCATCACTGCTCAGAACGCGTCTGAAGCAAGGCTATGTTAGTTTGCGCACCTTTCTACTCAGGAAAAGATATGCATACTCTATGGCTATCTTGGCACGTAAAATCTCCACATCCGTGAGACCTGGGGGTGGTGTCAAAGATCGCGAGCGACTTCGAGTCCTAACACGCTTTCCAAGTCTATCTGGGGTCCCCGAGCCACCTGCATTTCGTTTCTTCGATGGCGAGCCAATCTGAGAGTCACTCCCTACGGCCTCCTCATCCGAATCATTCAATAGTTCTCTTTATATAAACAATATTGGCCAGAAAGGCGATGAAAGATAGCTTAAAACGCACTGTATCACGCCTTTCTTCGCCCAGTTGGGTAGCGCCTTTGATTTGCCTGTCTTGAAAATATTCTGATTACGACTCTTTCCTCGCTGCTTCGGGGTTTCATCTTCGTCATCTTCTTCAGAAGACGGCGAGGGTGATGATGATATCTGAGCCACTGCCACAGCCTCTATGCGCACAAACAACACCACACCATAAGATCTCTAGAGGTTTATTGCTAGCAATACAATTGCAAGTTACGCACGAGCTACGCGTTTATTAACCTCTCTGAGACTCCTTCCCCTGTTGCGCATGAACAGAGCATCCTCATCCTCTTCTTCCTCCTTTCTTCTCGAGCTCTTCCGGGCACCGGAAGATGACGCCTCAGGACCTGCCAAGGTGTCGGCTAGAGTAGGGCTCGGTGGTTGAAAACGGGGTTTAGGGCGTGGAGGCATCGTTGTATGTCAATGTCAGGACGTAGTGGAAGGTTGTGTGGGTGATTATGGGCGCGTCGACTCGCCATTAGAGTCAGGATACGTTTCTGGATTATATATTGACACCAAAAAAGCCTGGGCCACTATACATACACCGGAGCGAAAAGAAAGAAGATTCAAATATACCGAGAAGTTGAAAGGGCCACGACGGCGGGATGACTTATGATGGTTATAGAATGGGAATGGAACTATGCGAGAGTATACAGTATTCGTGAGAGTTCGTAAGATGTCGTAAAGAATGGGATGATGCCCATTGGTTAACGTTAACCTCTATCTCGCGAAGAGATATGTCCAGGCGGTGTTAAAGAAGGATGATGAGGGGCCAGACAACGTGGCTGCAAATGAGGTTATTGAAGTCGGGTCTGAAGGAGGAGGGGCGTAGTAAAAGCCGGCGCCGAGAACGATATAGCTATGCAAAAGGTTAACCCGGATATACTTTCTTTATGACATGGCTTTACCTGAGTATAAGGATGCTTCCACGATGGTAGTTGGCTTTGGCTTCGATGTATGTGTACGTGAGGAGAAAGATGGAGAGAATGATAGCGATGACGTCCCAGCGCGGAAAGATCAGCCTGATACCAGCCAGCTATTAGTAGAGGCTGCGAGACAAAGCTATCCAGCACATACGTGAAAGTGCTCAAGACGGTGTCAGGGTTCGCCGCGTCGTACCAAGCCGAAAACGCGACCATAGCTGGGATTTGAAGGAGACAAACTTGCAGAGCATACGCGGACCCAATCTCCATACTACAGACACCATATATGATCAGTGCATCAGACGAAGCAATACTAAACCTACCTCAGCGCAATATTTCCATTGATGGCAAAAGAAATGGCATTCATAAATTCGGTAGTGTTGGGTACTAACGCGAAAAGGGTGATCCCAAGGAACTTCTCCTGTATACCTGATCCCTCAAGAACGACATCTACCACCTCAACAAGAATTTCTGTCAAAAAAACGTCAGCAAAAGGAGTATACGCTACCAGCTGGTCTCGCACCCGCAATAATCGCGTATAAGAACGTGCAACCCAATAACACGCTTGCACTAAGACCTCGACTCCACGATGGTGCTTCGTGCCCCCCATGTCCGTGACCACCCGCTTCCTCATGCTCACCAGCGCCGGACACCCGTACCCTCGCCGGAGAAGTTGCATGGTTTTGTTGGTGGCGCAGTGCCGACACAGTTGCTACAGCCACCGCACGAGTAAAGTCATCGGTCGTAAGGTTCGTCGGCAGCGCCTGCGCCTGCAATCCATGATTCTTCACAGCTTGATCCACACTTTCAAGAATTGGAGTGTACGGTACTGCATTTGATATACGACGCGGCATGGCCGGAGAGACAGAGCGATGCGGGGTGTGAGCTGGCGTGGATTGCTTGGGCTGCTGCGGCGTTGGCTGGGCCATGCCCTGGATATTGGCTCCTGTAGCAGAAGGAGATAGTGGTACGGACATCCCTAAGGAGCTGCCACCTCCTGTGGTAGATGCGCTGGGTTTGCGCTGGAGCCGGTGAACAGGGAGCGTAAGCGAACCAGTGAGATTGGACTGTGCGAGGCGATGATAAAGGCTCATACGATTGCTGCTACTGGGGATGTTGACGGGACCGATGTCTAATGGATGCATGAGTTGCTGGGGGTTCTGCCAGATCTGCGAAGCGTGTGTCCGAAGAGAGAACCAAAGTCCGATCAAGTATGACTACCAAGACACGTGAGTCATTGATAAAATCGAGATAATAAACTTACGAAAAGTAAGATCCCGGCGCAGAAATACATGAACTCCTTGACCGTGGTTTGATAAAACGGATCGTCGGTAGGATCCGGATGTTCATAATAGCAATGAGTGCACTTCCAAGGAGTAGTGATAGTCACATTACTACCAACAGGGGGCATGGTGGGGCATCCATCACATGTTAGCTGGAACTAACACTAGAGTCAGCGCAGACCTGACAAGATCCATCCGCAACTCACATTTCCATACACTTGGTAGAACATGGTAGGCGTTAATACGCCAATGATGGCCATGATCAACATGGTGCTGGTCACACCGGCACTCTTCGCATTGAACTTCTGTTCCTTCTTCCTCACTGCTCCACCGCACATACTGAGCCCGGGCATGAGTAAGACGCCAGCCAGAATGCTACCGACGATACTGCCCTCCACAAGACGCCCTTTGCCTTGAGTAAGAGCGATAGCGTAGAGGATAATTTCGATGATACTCCCGAACGTCGCGTTTATAACCGCGCCCATACCGATGCTGCTCTGTGCACTGATGCTTGCAACCGCCATGCCAATGAAGTAGGACAGCGGAATAACGCTCAACAGACTCAGGATGAAAATCAACGAGCGGCTCGCGAGGAAAGCGAGAAAACCGGTCAGTGGTTTGCCTGCATGCTCTCTACGTTCGGCCAACGGCAACAGTATGAAGCCATCAAAAATTACGAAGAAGACGATTGGCAGAAGATTGATAAACATGATGTTCACGCCGCCGACGGTATATTTGTAATAACGCAGGCCGACAGCACGATACGTACACAGCAGAACGGTAGATCGGGGTGTGCCCGAGAGATGGGGCGCAACTTGGCCCTTACTAAGTCGTGTGCGTTGGATAGTGTACGAGGTACGGGGTGCGGGCGGGGCATCTTGGGTTGCCGCCTCTTGAGGCTCTTGAGGCGGAGAAGGAACGACTGTCGGCGGAGGTGCGGCGCAGAAACGGATATTAAGTGGGCGACTCCAAAGGTGCTTGAGAAGTTCCCAGTTGAGTTTTGCCATTGGAATGGTAACAACGAGTCCCCAACAAATCAGGGTGACTATTAACAAAAGAGGCGCCAAGATGCAAGTGAATGTAAGCCAAAATATGGCCTTGCCGAGCCAGTACTCTGCAGAAGAGGTTTCTGGGTCGGCTTTTGGATCAGAACGATCGATTGCACCGTACACTTTAACGGGAAGTGCTGGGAACAATGGAGTATGTTCACCAGGTGTGCCGTTCGAGGACGAAGCTTGAGCACCCATTCTGCGAGGTGTAATGGTCGATATAGTCGAATGTGTTGTAAGAGGAACGCCAGTGGAAGTATCGCTTTCGTTCGAGGATTCCAATGAGGACTCCAAGATGGGAGAATTGCCTCTGACAGTGCTATGGGACATGCCGCTTGTTTCCCGCTCGATAGCTGGACCGCCACCGTCGTCATTATTATCCTTATCATCCTCCACGTCGCCTTCAACATATTTTCCAAACGGCCAAAGTATGTACCAACTGAGGCCAAGCAGGAGGGAAGAATACTTGCGACCGCCGTATGGAATAATCCAGAGAACGAGAGCGACTACAAACGCGACGAAAGAAAGCCACCAACCAAAGAGAAGAGTCCAAAATACGTTGCCGGGAAAGAAATGTCGGTCAATGGTCGCTTTTGGGACTGAATGTACTTCAGTCTCTGCATCCCGTGTGACAGTTCTTGATTTCTTGTAAAGGGCAGGTTTCCAGATGGGTAGACCAAAGGGATGTTCGACATTTATGAGTGACTGACGATCCTTAAGTGTGAGCGGATCGTCCTCTGTGAATTCTCGTTCTCTTTCCACAGTAGCCGCATCCGCGGCTTCAAGGTCTCCGGACTTCGCTAGGCCTGAAGTTCCGGCGACCTCATCACCACCACTATCATCTTCCTGCTCTTCGGGTTCAACGTCTAGGCCAGTGGTGGATACACTGGCACTTCTGTAACCCCGCATGGAGGTCTTGCGATTGGACCTGGAGGCTGATGTGTTCAGTCTTCGAGTCTGTGTAGGCGATGGGGGCCTATAGGAGGAGGAGGAAGGGAAGTAACTAGTGCCCTGGTGGTGGTGGGCAGGCGTCTCTGACGACCAGGCAGAATTGCGACTTGCGCTGCGACTCAGTGGGTTTCGAATGGGCATACTGGTGCTCGGAGTGGGTGTGGAAGAGAAACTGAATCCCCCCTCATCATCTGAGGGGTCGCGCGATGGCGGTAAGTTACTCGACATTGTGGCATATGATGAGGAAGGAAGGCGCACAGAAGCCAAGTTTAATTTTGGCTCCGCGTAGAGGCGCCGCGTCTGTCAATTTCAAGATTGTACCCTTATTTTTACATGCCCAAGAGCTCTTCTGTTTGCTTCTGATATTTATTATTTTTGTCAAAGGTATATTAATTACGTTCTTCTACTGTCCAAAAAATACCAGAACGTGGTGCTAGGTAAATGTAATCGGAGTAGTAAGAGGTGTATCACTGGCAGGAGACTTGGATGAAAGCTGTGGTGTCAATCAATGGCACTTAGGAACAAGGGCCAGTTTTTTTTCAAGAATACGCTCTACCTCTGGTCTCAGCTTCTACAACTTGCAGCCTATTCATATCAAAGACCTGTAGTCCTCAGGCGGAGTCACGACTCGCAAGTCTAATTGTAGACGAGAATCGTTTGGTATTTATGACCGAGATCATCATGTGAGCTACTTTCAATGGCATCAGAGGAATAGAGCGTACGGAGACACTGGGCTACGAAGATGCGTTGCACCAAGACTGCCTTTGAGTCACAAGGAGCGATGGATCCATAATCTTCCAGTTCCCCAGAGCTGCGAGTGTAGTAGGCAAGGGACTGATAAGTGTGAGGCCAGCACCTAAATGCCACAATCAAACTTACTACCACTAGTATGTAGTAGTAGTAGTAGTAGTAGGGGTGGGTTGTGCTGCCGCTGGGGCCGGCGATGTGCGTCCGAGATGTTTCATGATTGTTGGTGGCCTCCAAACTGTTGGACTGTAAGTTAGTTGTGATTGAAAAAGTTTAGATTGAGAATCAGGTGAAGAGCACAGACTGATCTATATTCGGTTTTTTGCAGCCTTATACACTTCGTTTTGATTCCATCATGATTTGTCTCCTCTGAATCCTTCAGTGGTGAACCCTTTATCTCAAGCCAATCGTAGCACCTCTCGAAGGAGGAGGAAAATGTAATAAGTTCCAAACTAAGCATGACGCTCACAGTTCTTGGAGCTGAGAAAGCATATTAACGCGAGTACATACCGCAAGGGTAACGGACGCTTCGTACTGAGTCGAAATCACCTGGTTGCTTGCTTCCAGCCTTCGAAACCACGCGCGCCTATATATCCTTCCAGCAAAGCGACAGTATTCACAGGCGATATCGCACCCCGTGCGGGTTCATAGATAGCCCGGTGGCGTTTATGGTTCTGATTATGAGGGCATCGCGTCCGCTGCGACTGATTATCGCTCTACAAATAAACAGTAGCCATAATTGTGCCCACTTGCCGTTAAAAAAATGGACAACGAACGGCGGAAGCTGCGGGTTTTCTTTTCCTTCTTGAACATCAACTTTCTTATTACCTAGGTAAGTAAATAGTCCGAGAGTGACATGATGATAAGTGACCATAAGAAGACCAAAAATACATGTGTTCTGATGTCTTGTTTCGATAATTCTTGGCGCGGGAACAACTTCATAGAGTCAAGAGAGCTTCAAGGTGTAACTTTAAACCGCCCGGTGGAGTGAAGCTAGTCAAGGTCGTCCGTGAAAATGGCCGTAGTGCACTGCACATGCCAGTGTCACACCAAGTTGGTCTGCTATCGAGACTCGAGAGCACGCATGGCAGATCAACCGACTATATAGACGCTGACGGACCCGGAGGTCGATGTCGCTTAGTTTGGAAGTTACATACTCCGTCGATATTCTTCCCCTGTTAGGCTATGGTCACATACTTATAAGTGAGCAAAGTCCAAGTGCACCGCTTAATTTCCTCCTATTTTTCTCGTCCTTCCTTCTCGTTCATGTCTGTAACGAACAATCACACACTCAAGCAGCACACCGTTTTTGAAGAGGACAACGAATACAATGAACGCGATGAGCAGACCATAACCGCACACTCCCTCGATGGTGATACCTCCTGCTTCTCACCTCCAAATGGTGTTTCCCATAATCTCTCTTGTATCCCTGAAACTTCCGCACCTCAGCGGTGTTCACGTCTCCTCAGACTTCGATCTCTCGGTCCACATATAGCCCCCGTCCTTGAGAACTCAGGTTCCGTGGCACGAGATCACCTCGCAAACGAACGGACGTGGCTGGCATATGTGCGGACAAGCCTTGCGATTGCTGGCACTGGCGTCGGTACGCTCATGCCCCTGATCACGTCTCTTGCTCACCCTGTGTGATCCTCTCAGCACTCGTACAGCTGTTCACTATAGCCGAATCGGAAGAGAACAACGGCACGAGTGAGCGTGCAGGTCCGGGCCTCACGCTGCAGCGCTTCGCTAGGCCACTTGGTGCGACTACCGTCATAGTTGCTCTCTGCATTCTGGGCATGGGTAGGCATTATTCTGGATTTCTTCGGGTCCTCATTTAAATTCGTGACAGGCGTTATGCGCTACTTCAAAATACAGAGAGCGATGACCGAGGGCAAATTCCCTGTTGCCCGGAACACGGTGGTGATGATCACCGTTGTACTGGCCGCACTTGTGGCGGTTACATTTGGAATGCTGATTGGAGTGTCGCGTAATACATAGGTGAGAGGGTAAGTGGTGTCTCGTCTGTGGTATATTCATTGGACCTTTCTGGCTGCAGATTCTATCCATAATGCTTTTCCAATCTTATATCTCTATGTACAACTTGCCAGCCTGGTTTGTGGGTTATCCAGTTTCCTCATTGACCGCTGACGATCATGCACCTTTTATTGCACGAGTCCAGACTTGTTGTATCATTGGTGCCATATTTTTCAACGAAGACATACATGTAGCAATACTATGACCCACAACTATGTGGTAAGCAGAATGCCATACTGAGCTGTTGTAAACGTATGAAACTGGACCTGAATCTGTTTGGTCCAATTCTCTTCAGCCGTCCATGATGCAATGTCAACCATCGCTCATAAAAAATCACAAACATTTTTAAATTGTACACGATCCTGTACTAGTAGTATGGTATTATTGAATCTATTGCTCTTGGAAAGCTTGAAACTCTAATTACTTCGCCGTGTAAAACATATCCATGGCGGCAAGTGTCTTTCGTGATAGTGAAATATTCTTCCTGCTACTAGTGTATAGAGACCCAATGAAATGCATCTGTCGCCGGTGCGTTCTCGCGTAATACGTGAAAGAAACAGCACTAACTATAGCGAGCTCACTCCCAATCACTCGGGATACCTAACTGCTGCTTTGCCCACGAAACTTGACCCATTTTAATGAAAAATTTCAGCCATTTGTCCCAATCTTTGGCTCGCGCAGCGCTCACAACTTTGTCGATGCTCTGCAAGAAGGGGACTACGGTTGCCTCGAAATTCACAGAACGAACTCTTTGGTAAGCGTCCGTAAGAGCGTGTTCATTATTTTCGAGGACCATTATGAAACACACGCGGTCGACTGTCGTTGCTTCGATCCTACGTGGGCAGCAGTGAGGTTCAATATCCGCATTAGACATGACTTTTCCTTCAACCATCTGACCAAGAAGCATCATTCAGGATCAGCTCATTCAAGACTAAAATTAACAGAATGGAAACGAGAGGGAAAACAGTTCGCAATACCTCGAAACTCCGCGTTGGATATTCCCCTGAATAACGCCTTCTGAGAAAGAGAACCATACTATTTCGTGTTGTAAATGACGCGCTCTTCAAATAAATTCGGGTGAACCCACGTACTGATGAGTTGAGTGTCGACCTGGGGGATTATTGGCCAAATCGAGACATCTTGTCGAAAACTCGACTAATATTGATCGCCACGCTCTTATCCACGGAATCCACAACTTGTCTTCCTCCACCTTTGAACGGAAGTTATTAACAATGGCACGGGGACTATTTGCGTCAGGGCAGGGTTTGCAATAATTTTTGTGGTCTGCTTTCCAAGCATCTTTCTGGCATTTGACGGACTTTTCGAAGTTCACAGAAACAAGAATCTTGATGAATGAGTTATGCATGAAGTTCAATGAACTCACACAATATTTATCAAGTCTGTAAAGTGATATCAATATACAGCAATCCTTTTCTTCGATATATTATAATGCAGAGAAGAAATTACCTGCATCGTGAGCATTTTCTGAGCTGTACATTTAAAAATTCTTTACCACACTTATGACAGTTACCCATACCGCCTGCAGATCGTACGCCGCGAAAGCGAAAGGAAAAAAGATGCATTGATGTTCCGGATGAAGGCAGGGCGAATAACCGGTGTGAGATTAGAATAAACGCGAGGGCTTGACGATATACGTACCCATTGTGAAGAACGCCTGAAGAGTTCCTAGTTAGAAGGCTTGATGAGAGTAGACTCCAAATTCAAGCCTCTTATTGTCACAACAGTCACGCGTTGTCACGCTAGGTATGCATATATTCCAAATGATATCAAGAAAGAATAGGAGTTGAATCCATACAAGGAGTTGAATCCGCTAAAATGCTACAGAATTTTCTTTGTCAGGTGTTGAACACTCGATAACACATCATAATCTATGAGATAACTTTCTCCTTGGGCCACTTAAGCTGAGGTCCGACCTAGGATATCCATAAGATTCAGCTCAATGTGTATTGTCGAAACCGAATTGAAGCTATACCTGTCCAACACACATGGCACCCAATTGATGGCCTATTTCTATGGCTTCGTCGACTGATTTGCCAAGGATGATCGCGCCCACGAATCCTCCTGCAAACATGTCTCCCGCGCCGTTTGTATCCACGATCTGCTCCGAAGGAAGCTTGGTCACAGAGTATGTCTGCATGGAACCATTCACATCATCAGAGTGAGTGGGAACAATAGCGATCAATTCAACTTGCTTTAGGGTTCTCAATGTCTGCCGATGACGCCACGACGGTAGACTCTGAGCCATGCGTGATCACTACGACTCTGGGTCGCGACGCGTTGGTCTTCGGAAGTCGGGCAATCGCTTTGGCGATCTCTGGTAGGTCAGTAGGGTTTGGGAGTCCGTTGGCAGTGGCATACGCCTCCGCCTCGGACTCATTACCAATCACAAAGTCACAGTACGGCAAGAGGCTATCGAGCTGTGTTTTGAAGAACTGGGGAATGAATGGCGCGGAGAGATTTGTGACAAAGACCTTCCCATCTTTGTATTAGTGGACAGGATGTATAAAGATATAGGATCGGGTACCTTTCCCGCTAGAGCGGCCTTTTTGGCGACCTCTAACGCGCTCTCGATGCCATGAGTCAGGAAGAAACCCCCGACGTAGTAAAACTTGGCGTTATCGACCAAAGGTGCAATCGACGGTGAAGAGAGGTGAGCTTTGTTGAACTTCTCTGCTGCTCGGAGGGTAGTAACAAGGGACCTATGAAATTATTCGTTAGTCGAATGCCGTCAAGGAGAGATAAACAAAGTCACCGATGATGTCCAGTTAGGACGACGGCACATGCACCTGTCTTTTCACCCTTCACTACATAGTAGGCACTCTCAACACCCTCTTTCACGTTGGCCGCTCGTAATTGATCCGCCAAGTTGTCTTCTCCAACGGCACCAGCATAGACTACCGACTTGGGCGGTAAAACGTACTATACGAATTGATGTAAGTAATACGATGGCATATGATTGTAGTATAAGACGCACAGCAGCTGCACGGGCGGCGTTTTGGCCGGCACCTCCCGCTACGTAGGTAACCTTATGTTTTGTTGTTATCTCCTCGTAGCTATTCATCTATGAGCTTTAATTTGAAGCAGACAAAGCACATGGTCTAACATGGGAGCATGAGCTTCTTCGGCGAGAATAGCATCATTGGCTTTCAAGTTGTATTTTTTGAGAAGTTCCTCGCCATTTGTGACCTTTCAGAAGATAATTAACAAGACTGCAGTTGGAAAGATCGTACGGTTATTACCTGGATGTCCAACAATGGGTTTCCCATGGCAAAAAGTGAGTAAGTTGGGGTGGACATGACTGCAAAAGTTTCTAGATGATATCGAACGAGTGGCTCTAAAGATCGGGTGCGTATAGGTCACTGTGGGCGTACATTGACTCCAAAGGTTCCTCAATGGCATCGACTGAAGCTGAGGATGTACGCGTCATCCAAACGATTGGACACGTCGACCATGGCAAGACTACATTCGTGGACTCTTTGCTTGCCGCCAATAACATAATTTCTACTCGGATGGCCGGTAAAATACGTTATTTGGACAGCAGAGAAGATGAACAGCAGAGAGGAATAACCATGGAGAGCAGTGCGGTCTCCCTGCACTTCAAAGTGATGGAAAAAACGGCAGACGGTGGTGTGTGACGCATGTAATTAGTTAATGGGTCCCTTGACTTAACATGGAGTGATTGATATAGGAAGCAACCCGAGGAATTATGTTGTTAATCTCATTGATACGCCTGGTCATGTCGACTTCTCTAGTGAGGTTTCGACAGCATCTAGATTGTGCGACGGGGCACTCGTATTGGTAGATGTAGTTGAAGGTGTATGTACCCAAGTCAGTTTTTTTACATGCTCTCGCTGCGCCAATATTCTGACAGTGATATGTAAGTAGACGATTGCAGTTCTGCGGCAAGCATGGCTAGATCGCCTGCGCCCCATTCTCGTTATTAACAAATTTGATCGACTAATCACCGAACTCAAACTGGCTCCTGTAGAAGCTTACCACCACCTATCACAACTGATTGAACAGGTCAACGCCGTCATGGGAAGTTTTTTCGCTGGGGAGCGAATGGAGGATGATCTTCGCTGGCGAGAGGAACGTGAACGACGTCTCGCGGAACGAAAAGAACAGACAGCTGATGAAGCCACATCTGACACACTCACAGACCATTTCGAGGAAAAGGACGACGAGGACATCTATTTTGCTCCTGACCGCGGTAATGTTATATTTGCTTCGGCTATAGATGGCTGGGGCTTCCGCGTAGGAAAATTTGCACAGTTATTTGCTGCCAAGTTGGGTATCAAAGAATCTACTCTTCGCAAGGTGCTCTGGGGAGACTTCTACCTAGATCCAAAAACCAAGAGAGTTATTAGTTACAAGCATCTTCGTGGCCGTAACCTCAAACCTCTATTTGTCCAATTCGTTTTGGATAACATATGGGCCGTATATGATAGCATCGTTTTGAACCCGTGAGTCCCTTAGTCTCTCTCTTTCAAGTGTCTTTCTAATATGCCGGCAGCAATCCCGAAAAGGTGAACAAAATTGTCACAGCTTTGAACCTGAAGATTCCTCCACGAGACCTTAAATCCAAAGATACGCGACATCTACTATCTGTAGTCTTTTCTCAGTGGTTATCCTTGTCTACCTGCACAATCCAGGCGGTTGTCGAGGTGATTCCTCCCCCGTCTTTGGCACAACGTTCTCGTATCCCCAAAATGCTCTATCCTGATCTCCACGATGAAACTGTCGAACCCAAAAACCAATTAGAGGCTAATTTGTGGCAATGCGATGCTGGGGATGATGCCTGTGTTGTCGCATATGTCAGCAAAATGTTCGCGGTACCGACGAAGGACCTTCCCGAAAAGAAGCCAAAGGTGATCACTGCTGACGAAATGCGAAGACGAGGCCGGGAGGCTAGAGAGGCCAGAGAAGCTTTGAGACTGGATGATGAATCAATCAGTGTCCCTATTGATGGACCGATCTCCAACGAGACATTAATTCCACAAAATAGCAATGATCCTGTTCAGGAGGAGGCCGTCGAGGAAACTTTACTTGGATTCGCGAGATTATATTCTGGCACAATCCATATAAACAGCCCAATTCACTGCGTACTACCGAAATATAATAACTCCCTTCCTCCCACGCACCCCAGAAATACACGATATGTGCTTACTGCGCAGGTGCGGGGCTTATACACTATGATGGGAAGGGAGCTGGTTCCCGTGAACAAAGTGAAAGCCGGCAATGTTTTTGCAATCAGTGGTTTAGAAGGCAAAGTATGGAGGAACGCCACACTCTGCGCACCTATTGGTAATCAGGAAACAATTTCTTTAACAAATGATAGTGCCCATTTAATTAACCTCGGTGGTGTGAGCCGTCAGGTAAGCAACTTCACTCAATAACCATAACTGTTTCATGTTTTCACATTATCTCAACTAGTCCCCCCCAATCGTCAGAGTTGCCTTGGAGTCGGTTATTCCTGGTTCGCTCCAATTTCTGTTTATCATTGAAACCGTAGTTCTAAATTCGTCGTTAGCTGACATGCCCAAGGTCGTGCAGGGTCTGCGTTTGTTGAGCCAAAGCGACCCATGTGTCGAGACTTTCCAGCAGCAAACTGGTGAACATGTAATACTCACTGCGGGAGAACTTCATTTGGAGGTCACAGCCTATGTCTCTAGAAATATCCCTCTTGGTGCTGACCACCCGATAGCGTTGCCTCAAAGATTTACGGGAACGATTTGCCAAAGTGGAAATTCAAGCCTCCAAACCCATCGTGCCTTTTCGTGAAACTGCCATTCGTGCCCCAGGTGTGTTCATTTGTCTTGCTTGGTCTTTAAACCCCTCAACGTCCATCAGACCTTCCACCTCCCAAAGCTGGACTAACCGTACCTCGTGGAACTGTGACCGGTTCTAGTTCTCATGGCCTTGTGAAATTCATCATTCGGGCGTTTCCCTTACCAGAAGAAATTATCGAATTTTTGCAAGCCAACCTTTCGCTCGTGAAGAAAATAAGGAGAGGAGTGGAGGCTCGCACCTCAAAAAGAAGTCTGCCGACACCTGCCGAAGCGCAAGAGGCTCTGCGTCCCGAAACGACAGTTCGTGAAACAGAAGTCGAGGCGGGAGAAGATGATACCGATGATGTGCCCGGTGGAACGGAAGGTGATGTAGAGCGCAGGCCCACGGTTCAGCTTCATGAGTTCTGGGATACACTTGCAACATTATTTGCACAAGCAGGACCAGAATGGAAGGGCACATGTGATCATATCTGGTCATTTGGTCCTGTCAGGGTGGGTTCAAATATTCTGGTGGATCGTCGACCTGGCACAGTTGTGAACTCGTACGCTCTTTTTTATTCGCGTCATTACGCATCCGACAATGTTCTTAGCCTCCGTAATTACACAGCAAGGTCATCAGATTCCAGAACTTTACGCGATTTCGAGGACAGCATCGAAACAGGCTTCCAAATTGCTACGTTCCAGGGTCCACTTTGCGCCGAACCTGTAGTAGGAATGGCGTTCATTGTAGAAGACATGTCCTTCACGGAAGTTGATGGTCATGGTGGTACGTCTTACCCAATTGCCACCATGGATCTACATGGTTCGATGCAGCACTCCTAGATTGCTTTCGTAGTTTGTACGCTTCATCGAACCATGTGTGTCCGGGTGATGAACTCGCTCATTGTTACTTTCTCACGTTCTTGGTAGTCGACACAGGTACATCGCAAGCCTCGGGCTCGCTCATATCCGCCATTAAGGATGCCTGCAGATCGGGCTTTTTGGATTGGTCCCCACGGTTGATGCTCGCGATGTACACCTGTGACATCCAAGCATCTAGTGTGTTCTTTTCCCCTGAATCATACTGTCTTACTAAGTATCATGTGCAGCCGATGTCCTTGGTAAGGTTTACGCAACAGTAGCCAGACGTCGTGGACGTATTATTGCTGAGGAAATGAAAGAAGGAACTAGTTTTTTTACCATCAAGGCTTTGTTGCCCGTGGTAGAAAGCTTTGGATTTGCAGAGGGTAAGCAAGAGCGGTGCTGTCCTCCTTCTCGGCATTCAAAATTTCGTAGACATCCGCAAGCGAACCTCAGGAGCTGCCAGTCCTCAGCTCATCTTCAGCGGGTACGTCGTATGCACCTAGACATCACTAGAACTTACACAAAGCGCGAGAATAGCTATGAACTCTATGACCAGGATCCCTTCTGGGTTCCAACCACAGAAGAAGAACTTGAGGACCTCGGCGAAAAAGCTGACAGAGAAAATGTAGCGAGGGTATACATGAACAGTGTAAGGGAACGTAAGGGGATGTTCGTGGAGAAGAAGATTGTGCAGTTCGCAGAGAAACAGAGAACTCTCAAAAGATGACCAAGCCATTTAGAATTGATGGTAGATTATACTGACTTTGGAATATATACCTCGATGCAGATCAGATCATCAGGAACTTACCCACTTGACCGGTATTTTAAGAAAAACCAGGTCTACTTAAGTATTGACATGCCTTCACGGGCGTCCGCTTTACTACCTGTGCATCGCACCGCAGACAACAACGCAAATGATTCGCCGATCTAGGATTAAATACGATTATATATCAATATACCATGATCCAGTCTGAACCTCAACCTTTGAAGCATCAAGTTGGATGGTTTGGGCCTCCCACGTTCATCCTATCTCTGGTCCCCCATACAACATGCTGTTGAGGATTGTCAACAAAAATACGGATATTTTCCACTTGTTCGCTGTCTTCTCCCAACTCGTAACCATACCATTCCTGGGCTAAGTCGGCCCATTCACGGGTGGCGGGCTCACTGCCGGCATTCTCGTTAGCTGTGTGAGATGCAGGAATAAGAGCCAACTACTGACTCGGAGTGAGCGGCGGCTACATGTGTAGCATCAGCAGCAAGTTGTCCACGCCTGCCCCGCACGTTGAGAATCATAACTCGACTAACAAGAACAATTCAAACGTACTCGCTCCAGTAACCTTCCTCCTCCCCTGTCCGCCAAATCTGACGTACCAAGTTTAATGCTTCGAGACCGGTAATCTCATTGTTGCCCCAGGTCGCGAACTTGCCATGCGATGTACTCATTGATTGCAACCGCTGGTCGGAGGCTCGAGATTCATTCGCAGGCAAAGAGCAGACCACACACGAGCAGTTGAAGTTGTACGCCTGGGCTAGATGATCTCTGGGAGGGAAATATGTTAAAAAAACTCCGAGATTGCGTGGAGATCTACCTTCGTGCATCGCGGGGTCGCTTAGTGTCGAAGTATGTTGTGAGTAATTCCTGTGAAAATTGAGTATGCGGTTCCACCTATTTGGCTGAATCAACAAACCTCTCCTTCCTTTACCTCTTTTAAAGCATGGACAACTGCAAGAAATAGGTATGGCGGTTTTGAAGCGGCCCAGAGCCATAACGCACCCAGCTTCTTTTCTTTCTCCCTCCACGTGTACACCGAGTTGAAACCCGCCGAGCAAGCGTGATTTAACCTTGCTGTTCTCGGAAAAATTCCCACACCGGATTCTCCGGCGGAAATTCCATTTGTCTGGAATATTGAGAGTGGGATTTTTTCATTCGGGATGTCCACGCCCGAGTCTGCATATGAGAGTTCAAGGAAGGCAGCCTGCTGATCCGGATGAAGACCTTTTAGCTGAGAGTCTATTAATGCAACAGGATCACCGGAGACTAAATATCCCAAATTTTATCAATTTTAACATTATTGAAAAACAAAAGAATGCAGACTTTTTCGAGGAACGGTGAAGAGCGGTTTCTCAGTGATGATGCGTTCCCCTTGCTAAATTTTTAGTAAGGATATATCTAATAAAGATATTCGTCGCTGTTATACTTTTATCAGGCGCGTTGCAATTATGCCTTTTCCGCGCCCAGGAAGGTCTTCAACCTTCCACGGTATAACTGTGCTATGAAATTGTTTGACATCGGACTGGAAATACCTCGTAAGAAGCGTAATAATAACAATGGCTACAAGCCGATATCCAGCATTTCTAAGTTGGCGTCTGAAGTTTGATTCTGGTGGAGGTTCCAAAGGAGCCGTCTATCGTGCGATTAGATTGGAAATCAAACTAGGGATCCCGGTGCGTACGCTTTGTGCGGCCGCAGTCGTTTGAGGGATAGCTTTTGTACCGGCACCAGGATTTGCGATTTCCTTACCTCCGCGTACTCTTCGTCGTGGAGGCATTGTCACAGTTGATTTTATTCGTACTACCGTTGTCACGCATTGTCACAAAGCAATCTTCACTTCCCCGGCACAATGTTACCCGGGGCTTCACTCGTCAACAATGCCTCGGACGATGTCGACGAGGTATGGGGAGAAACAAATGACATACCGGCCCAGGAATGGTCTAAGATGGACAATGATTTTACAAATGTGAGGATTGTTCTCTGCCATCTTGTTCCAGTACGGACTCAATACAGGCGGGATACCGTGAAGGCATAACGGCAGGGAAGGAGGCTGCATTGCAGGAGGGGTTTGACGAAGGCTTCGCCCAAATTGGAGCTCCTCTCGGGAGGAGACTTGGGGGTCTGAGAGGCGCTGCCAACGCGGCCTTGAGCTTTATGTCACTTCTCTCTGGAGAACATGCAGATGCTGAATTAGTGGAGCGACGTAAAAATGAACTCAGAGACATCATTGGAAACCTCGAACGAATCCACTTGGCGGATCTGGCACCACGCGACTTGCAAGCTGAGGAGCACGCCAGAGAACATATAGAGAATATCTCTGGAGATGTTACAGCGTATGTGGCAGTGGAAGCAGGTACCAACAAAGACAGAGAAAATTCCTCACAACCAACGGAATATCTTCTGAAGGCATCCAACACAGAAGAACAGTCGTCATCGAGACCTGCAGTGCAAGAATTGGATCAAATTCGTGCACGGCTTTACATTGTATTAAAAGATGTTGGCTTGAATATCTCATTGGACTAATTTACTTATCGACATTATCAAGGTATTATTCACCCTAATGAGCCACTCTTTTAGGCTAATACTTGATAGCGGTTAAATTTGAGTCACAATGCGCTGTCACCCTACGCTTTTATAGCGAGAAAAAGACCTACCATGATGAATTGACTTTGGGAAACTAGGAACATCTAGAAGATCTAGCTATACCATCTTTCACTGGAAATATAAAACATAGATTTGAGGGGTCTATGAACAATGAACTGCTCAAGTCATTATTGTGTTAGTCATACCCCAAGAGGACTTGCGGGCATAACGAACGTTCAACAGTACTTTTGATGAGCTACGGCAAAGTGTGCCTTAAGCTGTCGAGTTTTACTTGGTGTCTGCATATGAAGATCTTTTGTACAAGCTCGATTCAAACCCCGCAATGATAACGCGTCCACAAGGACCACAACGCGTACGCTCTTTAGGCACCGATAGAAAGCGTGTACCATCGACCATGGAACAATCTGACACAATTCAAATCCAAAATCAGCCGGTGGTCGGCGGTGAGGCGGCGGTGGCCCCACCAAGTGCACCATCTGAAATCAAGGCAAAGAAGCCGAAAGGAGCTCCCAAAGTGCCTCCGAACGCAGATAGACCTCCAGGAAAATCACTCTTACCCATAAGTAGAGTGCAGAAAATTATTAAAGCGGACAAGGTGTCATAGTAGCCTTGCTTGTCTGTCTCTAATGGTGCTGAGGCATCACTCCTAGGAACTTCCCAGCTGCAACAAGGAAGCTGTGTTTCTTGTGTCAGTTGCTACGGTAAACCGTTAAACGTGGGGAGTTATCATTAGTTTGATGCAACTTTTGGGTTTTCCAGGAAGAATTCGTTAAACGGCTGGTGCAAGCAGGCCAACAGCAAGCAAGTAGGGAGAAACGAACAACCGTTCAACGAAAAGATATCGGTGTGTAAATATTGCGTGCTTTTTTTCTACTAGCCTCAGATCAACAATTATAAAGTGACCGCTGTGCGGAGAGCAGACGAGTTTATTTTCTTAGAAGGTAGCCGTCTCCGTGTCGAGTAATCAGCGACTAATTCATACTTACCTTTCAGAAATCCTGTCTGTTGATGTGCCGGCTCCACCACCCGCTCCTCTAAATCGGAAACCGAAATCGAATGCCAGGATAACAACCACAGATACTACGACCATCAAAGACGCTTTCAATAAAGGCAAAGAAAAATCCAAGATAGGTGTTAATACAGGAGCTCCCGATGGGGATACAGACGATTTAGATAACACCGCGCTTGGGAGTGGAGGGGAACAAGGAGGAAGGAATGACGTTCCTATGGATCTATCGTGATCATGACCATGAGATGGGTATGTATAACAGCTTATATGGATACAATATAATTAGAGTTTGCTCCTTATCCTCTGGGATATAGTTTCAGCGTCGTCGTCATCTAGTTCGCTGCGCCCCAGAAACTCTCGTTGATGCATTTCTTCCTTTGAGAGGGGGGCTGGCGGAGCTGCTTCCGGCGCTGCAGAGCTTGCCGTCGACGGGGCAGGGACGATGTGATAATGCACCTAGATTCAATCAACATGAGGTATTCCTAGAGATAGGAATAATAGTACGGACATGTGGGACTGCTTGGGCATATTCCTGATTGCAAACCACATTTAAGGCAGTGTTATTCATTGCTTACAGAGAGGAAATGTCGGTAGATTAACAAATGAGGATAACAGAATTAATAACCTTTCGTCAGGGCATTCGCTACTTTCGAGATGGCTTGTCCAGTAGCACCTGCAATTTCTGGAGGAAGATCAGAAACGCATTTATAGTGTTCCTTCGGTATGACCAAGACATGTCCTGGGCGTAAAGGGAGTATGTCTATAGGTGATTTATGATTAAAATGCACTATTCCGCGAGACATAGCTTGCCTAGAATAGCAATCACGCTTTCGTTCTCATATACTTTATACGCCTGTGCGCCTTCTTTGATTATGCGACAGAATGCGCAGAACGGTGCATCAGGCTTCCATTCTGGTGACAATTTGCGTGCTATATGAGTATCAATGATATAGGAAGTCATCCGTGGAAGTTTGGATGACTCAAGATGGTGCACAGAAAGAATCAGTACGGCGACGATGATGTAAGCTTGAATTCTGCCAAACGCGACCTACATTGCTGTATTTTAAAAAATATTTGGAACGAGGAGATGTGCCTTAGTTTTAACATCGCAAATCTTATTTCCGTATTCTGTGTACAATAAAATCACTAGGTACAGATTCGGAGCATTCTTCTATTTATCTCCGAGCCGGCCGGAACCCTCGAAGGGTGTCCAGACACTGATCTGATAATGTCTATTTTTTAACGCTTACATTCGCAGCTACACGGTAAGTGATATATCGCACATCTCGAGCAGCTAGCTCAGTGTTTTCCTTCATCCTCCTCAACCCAGAAATACCTTCTAAGCCACCCGGAATGATCTCAAACATGATTTGACTATGCCAGCGTTAGAAAAAATGGTCTAAGACTAGGGGACTTTATGCATTTGCCAGACTGCAGAAGCTCTGTCAAATTCATATAGGGTCACCGAGTTCACGGTGGACAAGCATATTTCCGTAGACGATAATCTTCTTGTCATCTTCGCCATTTTTGAGGTTTTCTTTCGCGCGGAGCACAAGGATGAGAGTTCCAGTAGGTGTAACGATATTATCCCATACCTGCTCCTGGTGTCTCCCGAGGCGACGTCATACATACACAATACCGGAAGTGTGATCGATACTTTCTTGACCTCACGTCCACCTTCTAGTCAATGATGTGGGTTGTGCATTTAAAGAGGTCTGTGCTGTGCAAAGAAGTCGTCACAATAGGGGAGAATCTGGAGTGACGCGCAAGTTGGATCGCTACCAATACAAGGATGAGAGGTTTAGTCTATCATAGAAGAAGTGATGTCATCAAAAGATATATCTTCAGGTATCTGCAATATCGGAAGAAAAAAATCGAAGTAGGATGCGCATGCGATGCCCTACCTTTGCGAGGATCTTGACTGGTACGACGGTGTATTCTTGAACATTGGCCCTATCGTTTGTCAAGTTACCTTGGTCAAAGCTAGTGAAGCGTTTGAGCACCTCTTATGATGGATATTCTTTTGAACTCACACTCGCCCGAGTTCTTTGCACTTTTTCTAACCTGCCCTACTGTTCCGCCGAGTCTGTAACCAAAATGGACAGGTGCTTGTCGATGGTTTCGCCATACCTTTGATCTTCTAGTAGTCAACGGAGTTCAGTGCAGTGGCTTTATGGAACGTCGACTCGGATTCGGAAAGACAGTTGAAACGCATCATCCGTCCGTCTAGGCTCCAACTTGGAGCTTGAGCTTGAGCTTGGAGCTGTTCCCTTTACATATATAAATGCTGAATAATCTCGGGCTTGAACGAAAGACAGAAGATTTCGCAGAATCCAGACTGCAGCCGATGACAAAGTTGCACATGATTATTCAGCTGGCCGCGTCAGCGCAAGTCACATGACTGAGGAACTCATTGCAAAGGTTCCACACACTTCGAGCACGCTGAGTCGTCGCTGACGCGTCCTCCCATAAGTCTCTCATAAGTATCACCTCTTGACTGCTCTTTATACCCAATAGTATCACCCGTAAAGTGGTTTGCCCCCACTATTGCATCTACAACTCGTTACCTGGCAACCACATCTTTCACCGCTAATGTCAACGGGCGAGTCGCCTCACAACTCCCACCTCTTGTTCATAGGTCAACAATGCCACGCCACCCAATGCTATATGGTCGACTTTCTTCCCTTCCGGTGCGACCATTGCAAGCATGCCTTTTGCGCAGACCATTACAAGCCCACCTCGCACGAGTGCGAGAAGTATGACGCTGCGAAACTTGATAGAATTGCCCCACCCTGTAAGTCTCAAATTGGCCCCTATGTCCGTGGACTAACGTGTGTCCTAGGCCCTTTGTGCAACACACCGGTGGCGATCCCACAAGATCAAGATCCAAACGTGCGCATGGAGCAGCATATCGAGCGGGAATGTAATGTAACAACGGGGAAGCGAGCTAAGACAGGAGGTATGCCCGTCTGCGCAAGGGGAAAGTGTGGTAAACTGCTTTTTGCGCCTATCAAGTGCAACGTGAGTCGACTTTGACAGCGTTCTTATTGGTATTTAATATCGTTCAATGCACTTTATTGCGCATAGAGCTGTAGCCGACAATTTTGTGCTTCTCATCGGTTCCCTTCGTCACATTCTTGTTCGGCAGCTGCAGCATCGTCGTCCACGCCGGGTTCGAAGCAGGCGCCGTCTTCTAGGGCATCGGCAACAGCTGCATCTAACGCTGGTACGAATTTTGTAAACCAGACGTCAGCAGCGAGTGCTGCAGCCATGGCCGCCATCAAACGAAATATGGCTACCACAAATAAACCTAAACCCGTACCCAAGTCTGTCGCGGGAGCTTCCACGGCGAAACCGAATATCGGCACTCCAACATCGGGCACGTCGAGGGCGGAGACGGGGAGTCATAAGCACAACCCTTTCTCAAAGACTGACCGGTGCGACTCCTCTTCTCTCCATGTGCGTGAAATACGAACGCCCACCAGCCCTTCTTTCTCTGCACTTGCCATTGCTTCTGATTCATTATCTTCGACACAACCGCAACCATTGCCGTCCCCTACCAATCGTGACCGATGTAAACCTCTTGACGAAATCTTCACAACATCTTGGGCACCGCCCTCTCTATTCGGAACGGCGTGACCCAGGCGCGCGAGGGCGGAACAAGAATCGCGCAGACGTGCGATGCGGGAACGCGCGAAGAAAGGGGTACGTTGACTGGGTTACTCATTATCTATTCCTTTACCCATGGAGTTGACTTTTGAGTAGCTTTTATCTGAGAGGGAGCAGATACTGCTTGCGGAGGAAGAGGCAGCATTGGCAGCTGAATCGGGAAGAAAAGATTCTGACTGTGTTGTGATGTAGCTTTGGTTGAATTTTTTTTTCGTATTGTTTGGATGTATTTCTCATTCGATGCCTTATGGATGCTCCATATTTAATATCTAGTAATAATTGAAATGTCTTCACTATTCTCCTGACCAGGATCGTATACCTGCCGCACCTGCGTATTTATGAGCTCCTTAGGTTACGTCCCGATATCGAGAGCCGGCTATAATGAACCGGAACCGAAGTGAGATCGGCTAAGTATATCCATCCTATTGAGTTCAACCACTTTTTTCTGTCCGCCATGACTACACAGAAAATGACTAGATACCATATACCTCATCCTGATGATCCAGAAATCAAGATTGCTGGTGACCTGGAGCAAATTGAACCAGAGCTGCCAACTCAGGGCCGTAAGGTCGCTCTGGTCTGTGTCATTTTTTCCCAAGACAACCATATACATATCGAACATGCCATCCTGAAAATCAGATCTTACACGGAGTATTGGGGTTAGATAATTTATAAAACCCCATAGATTCACGGGCAATAACGCGCATATTCAAGGCACAAGAATTATTTATTCCAGAAACGCTTGGCCAAAATTCTTCCTATGGACTCCTTTAGATTCGATTTTCGGTGAATGAATAAAAAATTTTATTATCTTATTGTTAACATTTTCATAGAGGGAACCACGAGACGCCAGGGCCGTGGAACATGTCTTATTTTGAGAACGACTTGGCGGATCTGCGCGCGGTGGTTGCATTCCTGACATCGCAACTTGGGTATACAATTGATGTAGTCATTGGACACTCTCGAGGATCCTTAATAGCATATAAATGGATATGTACTGCTCCGGAAGGTCAAACCGTATCAGCTTTCGTCAACGTATCGGCGCGGTACCGCATGGAAGTGAGTTTGTATATATCGGACTTCAGGACTTTGACATGACGCTTCATGATTCTTATTAATCAGCGAATGCGCCGTGAGCAATTTTGTTTCATGATCGTTCGACTTGGTATATTGGCAGGCTGACAGTGGCGCAGAGCGAAATGCACTCTACCAGCCTCAAATAGACCAGCAAGGTTTCTATGAGTGGAAAGTAAAAGTCGCAGGTGAAGAAAAAATCGGCAAAATATACGACGGGGACGTGGAACGATTTGCGACATGGGACACGAGCTTCGTGTGGAACCACTTTCCTCAAGGCACCCATGTCCTCACGGCTCATGGTCTCGCCGATGAAACAGTGCCACCGTAGGTTGAACCCTGTCGATATTCCAACGGGGCTGAAAACCAGCATTTTGTTAGATACGATGGCATCATCTATGCGCGGGCCTTGTCAACGCGAAACCCGGGAACACACACATTGCACATGGTGGAAGGCGCAAATCACAATTTCATTGGGGTGAGTGCTTCTTTAAAAACAATGGAATGTATGGCCCTCTAATCTCGGTACATACAAGAAATATGATGAATTAAATGAGACTATCGTCGAATGGCTGGGGGAGGTTAAAAGTGGAAACGCCAAAGGAGGCATTTGGGGAACAGGAGTTAAGGGAAAGCTTTGATAGCAATTTCAGGTAAATTTTCTATATCATAGCCAAAAATAGAGGATTATAGCCATAGAGTTTTGTCAATATCTCAAGTTTTTGTTGGCGCACTGGGTGCCATCGCTCGTGCAGCGACAGCCTCAGCGCCATGCATTGTAGAAACTGGCATCTGTTCGGGAGCCTGATGTTGATTCTCCCGGATCATTGCAAGTTCTTCCATCAAGGTTTCGTGTCGGAACTTCAGTCTGATATCGGGCACGTTTGTCTGAGCGTCGAGTGAGTTAGAAATGTATTTTCATGTAGTGATGGCTGGGTTACTTTATTGATGTCGTTCCCTGCGGCACCAGGTAGGTACCACTGTTGTCCCAACCAATGACGTTTGACTTCCATCTCGAAGCCACTTTGAATCACAGAGTTGCGTGCGAGCTCTGCCAGGGAACTCTGAGATAACTTATATATCTAATACAATGGATCAGTGCGATGTTCCTAGAGATGCGACCATAGGCTCACGTGGGCAGCAACACTGTACTCCTCCAGGAGCGGTTCCTATACAGAGTTCAATGGTCCATGTGATACGCTTGAAGTAAAACTTGCCTTGGTAAAGTGGAATTGCAGAGGATCATCGGTACTGAGGCTGACATTCAGGCCAGCCTTGAAGAAGTCTATAAGAGGATTCCGTTCATAAGCTAGAAATAAGGCATTATTGCTAAGTGGGCTCATGGCCAGGCCGATTTGTTTGAGATAAAATAGATATTGGAGTGCGGGGACCTTGCGTAAGAGAATTCCATGAGAAATAGAGTGCGAAGTAAGAAACGCAGAAGTCAGCTACAGCCATGCTACAACATCAGCGAAAAAGCGGGTCGTAGTTACGATTGTGGCTGCACGCACGTGATCAGTGTCTCCTGCCTCTCCAGAATGAGGTCTGAGAACAAAAGTATCTGAATGTCTTGTGTGAGAAGAGCAAGACGGTTAAGGGCAGAACGCACTGAACCCTCGTTCCCGTCTCCAGTTGTTCAAGCTCGCCATGTTAGCAAACATGTAGTAAATCCTGTGATCTGGTAAACTCATTTCAAGAATCTATGAAATACACGCACCAGTAGGAATACGGAGGAGACTGTGGTGTATCCCATATCCGAGGATAGGGGAACTTACGATGTATCCGTCTTTCTACTTTAGATTCATCGTCAACGGTATCGAAGCCAATAACGCGTTGCAAGAATACGTGCAGTTCGGGATGACTTGAAGGATCCTTAGTCACCTCGAACAGTGGTTGGAAAACATCTGCGATTAGACCAATGCGTAAACGGGTGGCCACATTGCGAGGGACCCAAGTTGTTGAGAACTTACTGCGAATGATGTCCTCAAAGTTTTTTACAGAGCCGCTGGCCTTGTAAACATCATAAAGTCGGGGTACCTGGATTAACCATCGCACATTGTGCGAAAACAATTTGTTGTGAACGATCCATTTGGCTAGCTTGTCCCATTCGCCATCAGAGCGTCCATATATACTGATTCTCCACTCGCAATTCTGAAGGAAATTGAGTATGAGTGGCTCTAAAGTTAGACTCGAAAATTTGTCTCACCTGATACTTGCTTTGTTCAAGATCCGTAATAACCTCTACAGAACAAATAAGCTCACGTACTTCTCCTAGAGGATTTCGGCGGACCTTGGGTTAATTCGGCCAAATAGCGGCCTTGAATGAAATTATCTGTCTTGAGAAATATTTCACGTAATCGTGATTCGCCGATAGGATTGTACTTGAGATTGAACTTATCAAAACGGTGGAACGAATCTTGATGGGCATGCATATCGAGAGTGTCAATTGATAAGTCGTATGCTGTAAGGTTAAGAGACTGGAACACTTGAGCCAAAGTTAGCTCGGCCCCATCACGGAAAATTACAACGTCCTACGAAATTATTAGTTGGACACAAGAATAGGAGGCAATGACCACGCACATCTGGGCTTTTCTTCATTTTAGCTTTTATGAATCGAAGGAGATGCTTTTGATTCATGCTGCTGGAGTGGTGTACGTGGGTGTCAACTTTTCGCACATTATAAAAATCCCTGAAGGTCAGAAATTTAGAATGCGGCGGATGATGAATTAAACCAGACCGACCGATGGGATACTCTCTAAAGTATAACGTCAATGGCCGTTCATGACACCATAAATGAAAGGGATTACTTTCATATCTGCCATTTCCTGAAACTCATTCAAGAGACTGAACATTGTCCATTTTCCGGCTAAATATTTGAGCCTGCGAAAGGCGAAGCTTTTGGTGGGACCATCTGCGATAACACCCAATACATAGTCAAGGTCAAGAAAGTATTCACGGATTGTGGGAATGTCGAAAAGGGGTTTCCTCGAACCAGTATCTATTTAATCATTAGGTTAACGTCAAACTCCCTCAGTTGAGTTGAAATTACCGCTGGAGTTTGCTTGAGAATCTGCATAGACTTGGAATACACCCTTTTCGTCAATCTTAAAGTCCCATGGATGAGGTTCGGGTGTCTTGCATTTAGAAAAATCAAATTTCTCTTCTGTTGTATTGGCCGCATGAGATGGGTCTTTGTAATGCCAGTGTGGTGGTGGAGGACGGGGATAGATTGTCCATGGACGGAAAGTGCCTTCAGAAGCTGTGCATATCGATGTGAGGGAAGCATCTGGTCTTATACCAGACACATCCCCCCCGTCCTCTTTGAAGCCGAAAAATACTCCATCGTGATCTCTAGGATTGTCACCGAGTCGCTGTTGAGAAATGCGTATGTACTTGTCCCGAAGATCCAAACACTTCTGCAAGGACTCGTACATGGCGATAAGCTCCATTGAAAGGCCTGCATCTACAAACCCATCATGCTCAGCGGCAAGAAATATCATCCCTGGAGGTTGCAATCCTACGTGCTATACCGGGTGCGTGACTTTCCACTTTTTCCTCACTTTCTTCATCAGCCTCGAGGATGGGGCCAGGAATGTGTTCGAGGGGAGCTGCCTGTTGAAGGTGACCACCAGCCATAGAACCCAAGATACTCGGGGGGAGAGTCAGATTTCCAAAAGCATCCTTGGGCAAGTGGGATGTCTTTGGAATAGACGATGGACCAACTGAAGGGGAGGAAGTAACAGATGATGGCCTAGGCCCATCCACTGAGTTACGTCGATGAGCCCAGTACTTCTCTTCAATCTATACAAATATTTCTCAGCGAATGCAAATAACTTGGCAGGGAGATCAGTACATGTTGCATCGTTTTCTCTTCACTATACGGAAAAAAACCGTGACTCGTAGTCACACCTACAGCCACGGGGGATACGATGCCATCATCAGGACTTGGGGTTCTGGAAGAGAGCCTTTTCCCCATCTCCCCATTTTCTCGCTCATCCATAGGCAGATTCATGTCTGCCATGGTCGAGTCAAGAGTAAGACAGCGCAGATCAGATTTGAACTCCGATCATCTGCGGAGCCGAGCCACCGTCATGTCTCCCCTCAGTGAGAAAGCCAAAGGAAAACAACGAGCTGATACCCTGGACATACCAAATCCAGCCACGCCTCGCTCCATCCAGCGGGACCTAACTATTCGATTTACCGAAGGTGTGCAGGACTTGATCGTGTCTGTAGGACAGAAGGATTCTGTAAGAGACATAAAGAACAAGGTGAGCATTCGTTCTCGCTGGTATTTCACATATGTGAATCTACACTCTCAGATTCGATCTGAAAGAGCTGAGGTGGCTAATAGACGATTGCGACTCATCCATTCTGGGAGATTGTTGACAGACGGAACTTTACTGTATCCATGGTTGGTTGCATTAGAAGAGCGACAACGACGGGCACACTCAAAGGAAGAGGGGCAAACAGGGAATAAGGAATCATTGGATCAACCGAACACATGGTTGCACTGTTCGGTTGGCCCGGTGATGGAGGTTGGGGAAGAAGATGACCGAGGAACCGCGCAGGTAGGCTAACCTGCACAGCATTGACATGCCATTAGACCTTATGCCTGTCAATTAGACGACTCAAATTAGCCCATTGAGAGGTTTTGATCGACTACAAGCCGCAGGGTTCTCAGCGGAGGATATTGCGTCGATCCGTCGCCAGTTCCACAGTGAGGCTTCCAATAATCTTGCGGACACCGATCTTAATGGTGAAGACTGTCAGTTTGCTTTAAAAAAACCTCACATATATGACTTATCTTAGCCTGACAGTCGATGAGCATGCCCGTGCGCTAGAAGAACAATGGATTGATTCAATTGACACAACTGGCTCAGCTGCGCTCTCTCAGTCGTCGCCATCTACGTCTTCCACTGTCCTACAAGGTCTGCTGTTAGGCTTCTTTTTCCCTGTATTACCATTCTTCTTCTTCCGGGAGCCTCGTGCGCCAGTATTTTGGGATGATGGACGGGAAGCGGAACACATGCCTAGCGTTGTGTTTACGTGAGTATCCCATACCCTGAGACACTCGAATTATGCTGACGACGACGATCCCGTTTCCAGAAAAAGAATGCAGATGGCCATTGTTATTGGCTTTGTCTTAAATATCACCTTTGGCATATGGCGGTTTCTTCTTTCCGGGTAATTATATATCAATTAATCATGATTATTGGACCTTTGTTCTAGTAACCTTGCAACTGTTCGCAACATCAATCATTAGCGTCACGTAGACTTCATTTCAGGCAGCATCATGGAACCACATTTACGCATCCATCCGATAATGGTTAGGAATTGGCGATGTGATGATACAAAGGATACAGATATATTATTAGTGGCACAATACACATCTATAACTCACATCCTGCCCTCACGATCCATCTTACGTCTCTTTCTCTCCTGCTCCTCGTAAATCAAGCTCTCTGCCGCACTGATGGGCCGTTTCTTTTCCTTATCAGTCGCCGTTCCAGAGGATCCAGCGGTAGAAGCGAGCGGCGAAGATTTGAAAACGTTTGGTCGCTTCAGAGGATTAATCGGGGGTACCTTCAGAGGATTCATTTTGAAACCTCCTAGACCCCCAGCGGGCGCACTCTCTGATGAAGAGGATGGCGCGGACGCGGCTGCTTTCGCAGACAGGGATAAAACCACTTTCTCAGCACCCTCCTCACGTTTCAGACCCACTTCGGCAGAGGGGATGTCGTTTGGTTGGTCTTCAGAAGTAGCAGCGGCTGCCCGATCGATTTGTTCGGCGATTAAGATTCGTTCTCGCTGTTCATCTGAAGTAGTTAGCCGCTCCTTCTTCTGTGCTGCTTCCTATAGACGAAAGAGCTTAAAATTTAGTTATCGTCAACCTTGGAAAAGGCCATAGCCACGCACCTGCTTCGCTAAAGCTTTAGGACTATTATCCACCCACGCAAGGAACCAGCCTTTCTCCGTCTCATCAACTCTCGCAATCCCACTTCTACCCAAGTGTTTGACGAACTCAGTAAGGGTGACCCATCGCGTCGAGTTCATATGCAGGTGGTTCTTATCCTGGATATACTCTTGATAAACGTTATTTGCCTTGACACGCTTGGTACCAAACCTATAGGAATAGTAACACTAATCAGCTCCAAATCCCAAAGAGCATGTTGTGCAGAATTTCGTGCTACCGAGACCGAGACTCACCGTCGAGATAATAACGCCACAAATTCTGATTGGAACTGCATCGAGAAATTGGAGATGTGTTTCCCCGCATGTTCTCCAACGACAAGCATCTGTCGCAGATGTGACTCAGACTGTGCATGGCACTTGAAACCGTTTTCGTCACGGCATTGCTTCTCGCAGACTTGGCAATACCAACGAAGACGCTGGAGCCCTTTCGACTTCATCTTATTTGCGACATACTTCGGCGTTCCGACTGATGGTGCAAAGGTTAACAATCAAGTTCGGCAGCGGGAGCAAGGAGCATACCTTCTGCGCGAGGCATAGTGAGTTTGGAGTTGGGAGGTGAAGGTGGATTGGAGTAAGCGCGTTAGTCAACACGTCGGAGCTTGAAATCTCACTGTTCAAACTTCACACTGCTGGTGATGAGGTTTTAATGCTAAAAGTTATATATTCGAGTGGTGTGCACTGTCTTCCTTCAACTGATTATCATATGTTAGACTCTCTTCCACGAGCAGGTGAGGAATGAGGTTTCGAGCCCGACCCGCTACGTATCTAAACTCACAATCAAACGTTTCTAGTTTATATATATATCATCCCAGACATTTGGCTTCCCGGCGATATATTGTAATCCCCATAAATTTCTAACGTCCTATTCATGATCAAAGGTTTGGTTGTTGAGGAATATGCGACTTCTTCAAGTTCTTCCGTTTCGTTGAATCCAGTACTTTTGTAATTATAGGCTGTAAATCCGAGCTCGTATATTGCCGGTGCAGTATCGCCTGTCACGTCAGTTCACCGGATCCAGTCGGAACCAAAGCACAGACGGTGTTATGCTATAGATAGGCAACAAATGTAGATGGTACGACCTCGATGCTCTATTACCCGACCAATGCTACAAATTATTTTCGTCTAAATTAATCACAGAGCAACAAGACCCCGAGGCATGGTCAACCGACGTGCAGTCATATATGAGCCTGCTCCCCCAAGCATACAAACTGGTAACTCAATCTTAAATTGGCAACTTGCCCTCAGGTTCAAACAGAAAGAAGCTAAATAGGACTAGGAAGAACGCGGAAGTATGTAATTCCGGCTAATGTACTTTGAAAATTGATCTGTTCGCCTAGGCAGCCTGAGTAGGAAGTACAAGGAAGTACCATATACGAGCTGATGTATTAGAGTCCCAGAGTTACCCCGCCGTGGAGAACGGCCCGAATATGCCAAGAGATACAAACACCGGCTTTCAAGCAACCTCACAGCCCAGTTACTAGAGTTGGTCTTTGATGATAAGCTTGTGCCTATCCGAGAAGTACATCCCTCCTGAAACTTAAGTGGTTCGGATCTAAGTCGCTTCATGAAATGCAACGAGGCCGGAGGAAGATGGAAGGAGGGAAGGCCCTGGACAACTACTGTCGCGGTCGGTCCGTGTTTGCACAGTCGAATTAACGTAACTTCCAGAAGTGGGAGGAGAATGTGTAAATTAGAGTGAGAACGGGAGAGTGCGTGGAGATGAGATGACTAGTTACCAGTCGCGTTCTATCTACAAGTATGTCGTTATTTTCTCTTCCATGCGCTGTTGTATGAACTTCAAGAACTGTTGCTGTGTAGAATCGTGCTGTGCTATGCGCCGCCTGCATGCGGGGCATTACTGTTCGCGTGCAGTAAATGAGTAACCTGCCAAAAGGTTTGCCTTTTCAACTCTTACGGGTCGTGTGACCACTAATTTAATTTGTTCTTGATAGGTACTCCTTTATGTCTATATGACGCAGACTTAGATGCGGAGTGAGTGAACGTACGATATGCTGATGGGTTTATTATATATGCTCGAACAGAATCTAAGAATCTTGTCCTGAAGAACAAGAGGATAACGCGACTGATATTAACAAATTCGACATTCAAATGCTCAACGGCAACTTGATTATGTCAGAGTGCAAGAGCCAACCAAAGAGCATGCCTTTTTTAGAGGTCGTGTGACCCCTAATTCTTCTCTCATTAAGGTACACCGGGACCGTGATGCTTCTCTTGGCTCAATTAGGAATGTAGCATTTTTAGAGGTCGTGTGACCTCTCCCAAGCCTCAAGGTATGCCATGAGCCTTCTCTCAGCTCTTTCAAAATATAAACAGAGCGTAACTTATGCATAAACCTCAATTTTCTTGTGCTCAGATCATCCACATCCTTGGGAATGCCACCCATGCTCAATTAGTAAAATGTTGAAACCACACCATCATTGCACTCCAAAATAAACTGAAGGGTATATGGCATCTTTGAAAATGTCTCATTGCATGAATTTATCTCTAATCTAACAAAAACTCCATGCATATATACAGTGATTATTATTCTCTTCTCCTCAAAAATATATTAACAAATGTCACCAATGCTCCTGCCTCTGCCACCCCTTCTGGCTGTAGCTCCTTTGGTGATTCAAACCTGCCATCATTGAATCAGAGACAAGCTGCCCTGGAGCAGGCTGACTATAAGAAAGTCTGCTTCTGGACTTGTGCAGATTATAAGACTTACAAAGATGATCTCAAGACAGGTGGCACTTCTACCAGCAGCCATCAAAGTGATGGATCCCAGGCATGCAGGACCCTGGTGTATATTACTGACTTTGAAGTAGTGTTGGATTCTGCTCAGTTCAGTTCAGTGACCAACTTCAGTCTTGAACCAGTTTAACAATTTGCCTGGTGACCAGTTTGCAGTCCAGCTCACTGCCAGTTCAGTTTTTTACCAGTTCAAAACCAGTTCAGATTCAAAATGCATAGAATAGCAGGTTAAGGGTGGTCACATGTAGTGTACCTGGCTTGGTGTTGGTGCACCTGGAACTGCACCAGAAGGTAATTGTGATAGGAATGACATTGTCACTGCTGCAATGGCACAGCTGCTACACTGCCAAAGGTGGGGAATGTTTAGAATACCTGGGTGCTACTATGTCCCAATAGAATGCCAATTGATCCTGTGAGATCTCCCAGAAATGTTTATGCAAGAGTCTCCTGAAGATCAATTTGGAGCTGTGCAATGTTTTAGGTAGAAGCATTTCCTTGTGACAATATAGCTTTGGTTGTTATGCAATATGGTGTCATGGATGATTGAACATGCCATCAAGATTGCCTTTGCACATTCAAGGTCTAGCAAATAGGCCCTGGCCACCACTCAATTTATTATTATATATAGAATAAGATATTCATTGAATTTCTGTTACAGACCATTTCGTCGGTTGGTGACTCTGTAATATGTTGCTGCTTAAATTGTGCTCGCAGACTGTGCCAGATAACTTGGCATAGTGGCCTTTTGGTCCAGTTGAAAACAAGTACTTTACTGCGAGAATTTACTGCCTTTCACAATTTCAGAACTAGCTATTTCAATACACACAAGCTATCCATGATTGTGGATGGGTTTGCTTCCAAGTCAGGTACATGAGCATGCACATATGCATTGCTCGCAAGGTGTGTTGCTTGGTATCATTATCCACATCCACATTTTTCTTTGTCTTGTTACTTGCTTTAACTCATATCTTTCATTTCACTCTTTCCTTTGTTAAAATAATGTTTTGTTATCTTCTGTATAAATACCCTCTATGACATAAATCATATTTCCTCCCCTCTACTCACCCAGCTCATCTCTAAACCTCTTGCAAGAACCTGACAAAGCAGTTCAGTTCAGTTCAACTGAACTGACAATTTGCTGGTTACCAGCTCACAGTTCAGCTCACTATCAGTCCAGCTCACGGGTCGGTTCTGAACCGGTTCAAATATGAAAATTTGATCATGATTCCATTTAACTACACTAAAATGTAAAAAACATGTAGGGTGGGGGTACAGGTGTGTGTGCATGGTGAATATAGCAGTAGGGGCATGGATGGATGATGACAGGGCCTGGGGATGGCAGTGGGGCCACAGGGTTGGGGATGTGGATGGATGGCAGTGGGTGTGGGGGGCCACAATGGGAGCTGCATTGGGGCTGCAATGGAGGTGGCATTGGGGCCACAATGGGGGCCACGATGGGGCTGAAATGGGGGCGGCATTGGGGCCACAATGGAGGTGGTATTGGGGCCATGATGGGGGCTGCAATGGGGGCTATGTTGAACTGAACTGGAAGTGAACTGGTACGAATCAGTTTGAGCTGAACTGCGTCCATCACTAAACTGAGACCATGATGGTGCCAGGATGTCAGACTGGTATGAACTGGTTTGAAACTGGTTTGAAACTCTAATTAGCTCAGCATTATGTATGTTGTAGTTTATAGTTTTGACATTCAAACTCAGAGGTTGGTCCCTGCAAATTGCATGCTTCTATCTATGTGATGTGCTCTCAAGCTTCTCCTGAGGCCCAATTGAGCTCTGCAGTTTTGATGACACCTGTGGGTGGTATTAACACCCCAACCTGGCCACACTCCCTGTGGAAACATTCCCAGGTCATGCTGGATTCTGACCAAGAGGAAAAGAGGAAATGGCTCAATGTGCACAGAATGTACTTGGTTTTGTTCCAAGATCTCTGGGAAGGAGAGGAGGAGTGCCCTCCAGAGAATGGTGCATCTGCTGCCAACTGGCATTTTGCTAGGCCAGCTAAGCTCCTCAACACAGACTTTGTGTTAGATAAACCAGGTAAACAGCCAACCAAAGCGTGTATACCCCCTGGATGGATAACAAGGCAGTGGTGGGGAACATCACAGGCCATACAGACACTGAAAAAGAAAAAAAAGTGCATAAGGGACACCAAGGCAAAGTGTGAGGTGTGTATGGAATTGAACCTGAGCAGTTGGAGGACTAACCTACATTGTTGGACAGCTGCAACTCCTGCTGCTTCAGGATCATGC